>JASDQU010014968.1:23866-49767 GCA_032191745.1 Picea mariana
ACATTATTTCAACAATAAACAGATGATGAAAAGACTGATTTCAAGCACATGTAAATCTATTTTCCACATTTATTTATCAATCCTTCTAAGTACAATTTCTTTCTCTAATGAAAACAAAAAATGGTTTTTAACTTATCCATTCTATCTAAAAACTAAATTTATAAAGAAAGGGCTTATGGTCTTCTTGGTGGATCCTTTCCAAGAAAGCCACAAGTCCTTAAGTAACTTGCAGACTAAATTCTACTCTACAGCCATTATTCTAAAAAGACAATATTAAACATGGAAACAAACTATGTGATAATTTAAAAAAGTCTTTAATCTATCATCAAATCAGAATAATATAAGCAACAGTGATTTTCAATCTTTATTCAATTCATGAATTCAGTATTTGAAACATCACAGTCTTCCTCCATATTCATCTCGTGTCTATCCCATTGTCTCACCCCCTTTACATTTCGATCCAAGGCTTTTTATAGCTTATGGACACAGATAACTAATCCCAGCTCTTTTGCAATAGATCCTACCTTCTAATAAATGTTTACAACTGATTGCAAAAAGCAAGCAATCTTCTTATGCTCGTATCATGCTTCTAGAAACTTATTATTTAATATCAAATCTTCATCTCTATGGCACGTAGTGCCTAGAGATGAGGATTATATTGATTTCTTATGAGTCATCAATGAGATTCAAGATGAATGGATCTGAGTTTTCTTGAGCAAGCTGGCAGTGCCTGGAGTTATAGAGAACCTTCATACTAAAGTAAGCTGCAAAATCTAAGATAATAAGTCATGAATCCTTTAAGAATCATAATTAATCATTAAATAAAAGGAAATTAAAGAATTTTGATCAATGACCATACCTTACTATACTTGCTGGATATTTGGTTATATGTGTGAAAATATAGATGAGTTTATGAGGTCAAAGATCAAATGAAGAGGTGAAAGAGTGGATATGGAGGTTGCAAAATGTGTCAATTTGGTGAGCCAACACCCCCATGGACCCTTGAAAAGGAGTGTTTGAGATCCCTACCCCCAAACCCATGTTCTGTAGGGTGGAGTAGGGGAGGAAAGAGTTTGTATCAAAGTCGGGCATTCCGTATGAAAACGGAGGACCCGTCGCACTCTGTGTGAACAAAGCAGAGATTATCGCCATAGACGGAATCAGACCATTTCCCAAAGTAGAGGGGGTCGAGACCATTGTGGTCTGGACTGACAAAGGTCAGTTAGGAGGTGGAATTCCCCCAGTGGTGGCAACCATTGAGGAAGTGTGAGGACTCCTTGACGAAGTAGCAACATTTGTTTCGATCGCTACTTGCAGGACTATCTGACGCTTGTGATGTGTTACCCTTGGAGGGGCAAGTTGTATCAAAGGTGGTGCCAACAAGTCAGTGATCAGAGGGTTGGAATTTCTGAGAGCTTCTGCTCCAAGGTTAGAAATAGTTGTTTCCTTCGGATTTGAGTTTTCTCCTCTCGGGGATGGCTTGGGAACAGTTTCCTGCAACCCGGTCGCCTCAAATGACCCTTGCTGGTCAAGTCTTCGTTGTAACGGTGGCGGTGGCAGCTCCAAAGTAACTAGTGGAAGGACCTAAAGCCTTCGTGACCGAAAAAGCTCTTGATATTCCACTTTGTGAGAATATCAATGACACAATAAATCTTTTACTAACATTTGAAACCAACACACACTAGAAAATTTCCTATGAGATAAGGAGAGCAAACCACTAGCTAGTTGAAAGAATAGTTATGCCAACCAACACTAGAGAAACTTACCAGTGCATGTGGAACTCGAACACGGAAGCACCCTCCGGGTATACTCTGCAAATCATGGCCCGACGACTACCCTAGGTACCGCGGTATACCCCCACAGTCACCTGTGTAAGTCTCTAGAATAAAGGAAGCTAGGTTTCCAGCTCGTGAACAGTCACCAGGTGGGTACAGTCGACAGTCGGGTGGACCGCAATGAGCAGGGTATCAAGCCTGAAACCTATCGAGGGTATCGAAATCAAGTGGTCTGGAAGACAATTGATAACCTCAAACAGATTTGAGATCCACAAAGCTCTGTGGCAAGTGCGACTGACAGTATCCCACGACAAGTCCTCTATATGTGCTCCCCACTACGCTTGGTCCAGATTTGGAGGGGTTATCTCCGCTACCTTTCTACATGCGACCTCGTTTTTACCCCCTGTGTTAGAGGGGGGTCCTAGATAACTTTTATGTTTACTGGACTTTTTACACTCCCTAGCATTGACTCCAATGTTTTTTTGTTAGCCTTGAAGAGTTTCCTCTCCAACCTAATTCAAGGCTCTAGCCTAGACTATTTGATTGACCCTACAAACATAAAGTCTAGTTGACTTTAATTAGTGTTAATTTTAAATGGCTTGTTTTAAGTCAACGAAACGTTAATGAAACTAGTGGTGTGTTTTGAGAGATGAAGGAGAAATAAATGAAACTGAAAGAAAAATTACTTCTTTTTTGACAAATAAAGATTTGTAACTAACTCATTAACAAACTTTTCATAACCACTTTTTCTAAGATCTTTTAAAGGAAAACCTAGAATGGAATTTCACTCGACTACAAGCTACTTAATGTTCTAAGAAATTAGTAAAGAACTTAAGAAAATAACTCTTTCTCTTAACGAGAAAAATAATCAACCCAACTACTTACTAAACTAAGAAATGAAAACTTTTCCTATTCTTTTTTTTTATGCTTCAAACAAGAAACTTGAAAATAAATTATTTTTCTTTTTCTTTAAAGAAAGAAAAAGGGGAAAAAGTGAAAAACAACCAGACAATATTGAGAATTGAACTCTGGCTCTCTGCGGATCACAGGGATTCACTAAAGACACCTAACAGGCTGATCAAAAAGACTCGAAGGCTTCCCAAAACCCTTCTGAAATTAAACACAAGAAATCTTTAAAAAGACAACCAAACTGACATCAAACCTAGGCTTCGACTGTAAAAATAGAGACACTATACTTAATCAAGAAACCTTGAGAAGTCAGACTTCAATTGGGGAATAGGTTGCCTGCCTCTTCTTAAAGAAAAATTTCTTGACACAGGCACGCAATTGATACTTCAAAAGCCTATGTATGTACATGGGCTATCTAAACGCAGGGCGCATATGTATGCGTGCAGGCCCACTATAGGCCGTGTACACCTCTGTAAATTCTCAAAAAAATAAAACAAACAGGTAGACTAACAGGGCAGGGAGAACTGGTATGGCACCAATAGGTGACCAGAATCCCTTAAAGACTTAGCAGACTCATAAATAAACTCAAAAGGTAAAAACCAATCAAACACCCATAAAATCCCCTAAAATCCTAGAGGTTTCCCCAATATGGTTGCCAATTTTTCTATAGAGGGAAAACCCCCCTAAGGACTACACTAGGGTTCAACATGTAGGCAGATCTAACCGTATAAAAGTCTCCTACTTTTCTAACTACCCCGAATATAACCCACATTCATACATGAAAGAAAAAGTGAAAATATCAGGTAACTTTACTTTTTACTCCACATCCAGTGTCGATCCTTTCATGTCTGATAGCTCCACTGACTACAAGCCTCCTCCCAAGGCTGACTTGCATTCACAAACAGAGAAACAAGAAACTACAAACATGCATCTCATATATAAATCATGGGTTAGATGTTAGAATAAATCATAAATCAAATACAAATATTTGACACATCATATTTCAGGATAGAAAACGTATTCCTTTTATTGATATCACAATGTTTACTTACAACAAGGTCGACGACTGGTCCATAAACCTGATCCGGGCTCCTCTTCACCAAGATCCAACTGCACTTCCATGTATCTTTATCCTCTCACACTTGTTCTAGGGAAATGGAATAGGCTTATGATGCAGGAAAAAGGCAAGAATGGGAAATTCTAATGCAAATCTCACAAGGTGGCGGCAATTCTTGGGGAAAGGAGGCGATGCGAAATGGGCAGAGTTTCATTGTTCTTATGCTTGCCTTAGGAATGAGACCCCAACAACTCCTTTTATATGGGAAAAGGATGGTTATTCATTTGGGTGATGGGCTATAGGTGGTGGATTAGTTGGGAAACTACTCAATAGCCAGTAATCTCAATGAATTCCTTGCAATGTTTTAATTTTTGAAAACTTTTGTGAATTTACGTGGGATGTAATGGTGCAGCTAGCATACATACATGGGTTGTAGTGGTGTACCAAGCATGTGTACATGGGAAGTAGTGGTGCAGGGCGCGTACATCTTCAAAAATAGTGTTTTTAAGAAGAGTTTCTCAGTGATGGTTTGGTAAAAATAGCCAGTAAGAGGGCCAAATGCCAGGTATTCAGGTAGGGATCAATTTAGGGTTATAACATCTATTCAATAAGGAAATAAGTTGAAACAGTAAAATGCAGCGGAAAACAAGCTTGTTGGAATGGTGGTCGCTTATCTCTGAGAACAGATGTGATGACTACGCTCATTCGCAATAAGATGACTACATTGAGACTCTAAAGGCCTTTTTACAATAAACTGAAATGTAAAAAACCCTATACATCCAAAAACCTAACCCTAGGAGATGAAGAGCCTAAAGTCATGTGGGTAAGTTGGTACATCAACTTCTTGGGGTCGTAACTTTTGCATACGATATCCGTTTTAGGTGCACGATAGCCCATTGGAAAGGTATCGTCGCTTAGATTAATTTTAGGGGCTCAATCAAAGCCTTTTGTTATCATTGAGAATATCGATCTCTAAAATCCTTCATTTAGGCCCTCAAAATGGCCCCGGAAGTTAAAAACTACTAAAAATAGTAAATTGCCAAAATGGCCAGAAAACTATTTTGAGCGAGTTGGAAAAGGTGGGTGGCCACCAATATCCACCTGGATCAATACTTCCTCTTTATAAATCAATGGTATCCATTTCTTTGAGTTCCCCCATCAGATGAGGCAATTTCTGCCAAATTTGGCCCCAGGTGAGCCACTTGCCTTAGTGCAAGAGCTGCTCTTCTTTGATGACTCGATAAAGTTGGATCCTTTGTTGTCGAGTGCCCTTGATTTGTGTGTACACAATCTGATTATTGGATTCATGTTTCTTGTAGTTAGGGTTGAGATCTATTGGTGTAAACTACTCTTCTATCTCCGAGGTGTCCAATAATGGTGGGAAATATGGCCAAAGGAGAGCCACGTTGATGACTGGGTGCAAGCCAAGGAAAGGGGGAATGTTGAGCTCAAAATAATTGTCACCCAAAACCTTGGTGGTTGTGTAAGACCCATAACAAAGTGGGAGAAGCTTCTAATGGGGCCCTGTAAGGCGTTCTTTCTGCAAGTGCAAACAAATTTTGTCTCACCTGAAACTTATGTGGCACCCGATGTTGATCATGGTGCTGCTTGTACTTGTCATTAGAATTTTCTAGAATATCCTAAACTTGTTGGTGGATGTGTTGGATCTGCTCAATGAACTGAGTGGATTTGTCAGCTTCTAGTGGAGAAGGGGACGAGTCAACCGAGGTGGTCACCAGGGGTAGTGCAACATCCATGGGGCCCAATGGTTGGAATCCCAACCCCACCTAAAAGGGGTTTTGGCTAGTTGAGCTATGCAGGACTTGGTTGTAGCTATGTTGTACATAGGGAAGACTCGCATCCCATGTGTGGGGGTTTTTTGAATTGTACATATGCAGGATATGTATGATCATCCGATTGACGACCTCAGTTTGACAATCTATCTGGGGGTGGAAGGTAATGGATGTGGTGAGCTTGGTATCTAGTTGTGACTAGAGGCTCGACCAGAATGTGTTGAGGAACCAACTGTCATAGTATGAGATAATGGTTTGTGGGATCCAAAAATATACCCATACTCATTTAAAGAAGAGCTTGGCAGTGGCTTCTATTGTGATGTTCTTCTTGTAGGCGACTAGAATCACCATCTTGGAAAAGCGATCAACAACCACAAAAACACAGTCATTTCCCCTCTTGGTGGACGGGAGGCCTAACATGTAGTCCATTGATATGGATTCCCACAGCCTATTAGGAGTAGGCAGGAGGGTGTACATGCCCTATTTTTTAGTAGTCGTTTTGGCAATAGCACAGGCAGTGCAGGACCTGATATACTTGCCGACATCCTGTCAAAGTTTCGGCTAGTAAAAATGTTTCTGCAACACTACCACTATATTTATGATGCCAAAGTGTCCTGCCACCAGACTATAGTGAGATTCTTAAATCAACTTCACATGCTCTCTTGATGAAACGCAGAGACAGCCCAGATGGCACAACAACCCATCTTGAATATGGAAATTAGAAACCACTGAGTTGGCGCCCAACATTTGGTAACTGGTGGAGAAGTCAAGGTTTGTCTCATAGAGGTGGGGCCATCCAGAGGTCTCATGGTCGCAAGAGTCTAGCATCTTGGTGATTGCTACGATTGTAGGTCGACTGAGGCAATCAACAACTCGGTTGATACTTCCTATTTTATACTTGATTTTGAGGTGGAACTGTTGTAATTATGTCAACCACTTTTGATGGTGGTCATTCTGAAATTTTACTTGGGTTTGCATGAACTGTAGTGGATTGTGATCAATGTGGATGACTGTCTCCTTCCCAAGAATGTAATATCTCCACTGGTGGCAGGCTTGCACAATGGAGCACATTTTTATTTCATAAGTAGGGTACTTACGGACAACATCTGATATTGTCTCACTATGATATGCCATGTGGTTGTCGTGTTGAGGGAGAATGATGCCCACAACATAGTCTGAAGCATGTGTATCGATCTCAAAGGGATGTTGTTGGTCTGGTAATGAAAGTACTGGGGATGAGCAAAACGCTTCTTCAATTCATCGAAGGCTTGTTGTTGGGACAGGCCCCACAAAATTTTTTCCTTATTGCCACCCCTGGTTACTTGGCTAAGGGCCCATGTGATATGAGAGAATCCCAACACGAACCTTTGATAGAAATTGACGAGGCCCAAGCAGCTCTGAAGTTCAGTGAGTGTGGTTGGGGCTGGATAGTCATGGATGACCTAGATATTGGCTAGATCCACATGCACACCATGTCGATCAATAATGTAGCCTATGTAATGGGCCATGTCCATGTCGAAGGATCATTTTTTCAAGTTTTTATATAGTTGTGTTGTCGCAGGGTATGCAGAACATGTTGAATATGCTGCAAGTGTTTCGCCCAAGTCTTGCTATAGATGAGGATGTGATCTAGATACACCACTACAAAAGTATTGGTGAAATTTCGTAGGATATCGTCCATCATTCTCATAAAATTTGTTGAAGCAATTGTCAAACCAAAGGGCATGATCAACCATTCAAAAAGACCTTCTTTTGACTTAAAGGTGGTCTTCCATACATCTATTTGTTCTATTGGGACCTGGTGGTATCCAGTCTTCAAATCAATCTTACTGAAGTATTTGGCCCCCATGAGATGATCAAGAAGGTCGTCAATTTGGGGAATCGGGTACCAGTTTTGAACTGTGATTTTATTTAGGGCTCGGTAATCAATGCAGAGTCACCAAGTCCCATCTTTATTCTGCACCAACATGATTGGGCTCCCACAAGGCGATGAGCTGGGATGTATGTCCCTCTTGTGGAGAAGTTCTTGGATCTGCCTCTTGATCTCCTCTTTTTCTAATAGAGAGAGGTGGTAGACTAGCCCATTGGGTAGCAGTGCACCTGGGGTCATATCGATGGGATGCTTAAACTGGAAGTGCAGAGGTACCCTGATAGGAGAGGAGAAGATATCTGAGTATTGTTTCACGACCTTATCCACTTGTGTGGAGAGATCAGTCATAGAGGCCTTGGATCTGGCTACAATATTTCACTCACTCTGAGAAAGAATCACAAAGAAGACAAATTTCCCAGTCTGAGAGATGACCTTCTTGCATTTCCTTTCAAAGATCAAGGAAATAAAACTAGAAGGGACTGCCTCAGGTATCCTGTACAATTTCCTGTTCAAACTAATAATAACACTATGAGGCCTAGACTCATATACAACATGACGTTTCCATAAATAAGGTTTTCCCAAAATAACATTACAAAATTTGAGAGGAGCTACATCACACAATACCTCATCTTTGAAGGGCTTGATGCCATATGACAGTCGGCACTATTGGCTAACGCGGAGATCACTTCCTTGGCAGAGCCATCTAATGGTGTAGGGTTGTGGGTGTGGCATTTACAGTAGGGCTAGCCGCTTGACAATCTCTACTGAGATGAGGTTATTATGGCTACCACTATCAACGATGAAGTGCAGCGCGGTGCCTTTTACCCACATATCCAAATGGAAGAGGCACTTGCCTTCTTCTGGCTCATCTGGTTCACCTGGAGCTTGGTGGTATCAATGGTGGGAATGGGTTCTACATCAATGATCCATCTTCCCCCTTCTGGTTCTGACTCGGAGTAAGAACCTGCATCTAATTCAGAGCCTTTCACTTCGTCCACCAGTGACTTCTTTGAGTGACAATCAGTAGTGTTATGCCAAGGGCTCTTATGGAAGCCGCACCACTTCCCGGTGTCTTTCTTTGTCTTTCTAGTGTCCTTATTATCTTGAATATTGGATTGGTTGTCCTGATACTGCCCATATTTTCTCTATTCTTTGTTCTGTGGGTTGGGGCCACCCCTTCCCAGCTTTTGTTGTGATGGGTTCCCAGGGCCAAATTTCCGTGTCTTTTCTTTGAGCTTCTACTCAATTTTGATGACATATCAGTAGGTCGCGCCCGAGGACAAGATGTCTAGAAATTCCATTTTGGTTTGGATGTATCTATGAAGAGCAATGTGATACTTGAGAACCAAAAGTTTCTCTGAATCTTTGATACCCAACTTGGTGTGCAAGGTATGGAAGATATTTGTGAACTATTGCACTGCTTGGTCTCTTCTTGCAGCAATGTGGTCCATTTGGTATACAAGTCGTCATAACTTTCGACAACGTAGTATTGTTCCTTAATAACATCCTTGAAGGATTCCCAAGTGGCCATGACTATAAATAATGAGGTTTCCTCTATTTCCTTTTGCTCAAAGAAAGTTTCCCACCAATCTTTGACATGGGGAACGACTTTGAGGAGTGCAAAAGTAATATTTTCTCTATTCTAAAAGTTATGGACAGAAAAATACCCTTCTAGTAGATTCAACCACTTTTCTACAACATCTTCATCTATCTAACCTTCAAATATAGGAATATCAAAATTTATTTGTACCTTGAAGGGGGTGGTGCCTCCACTCGAGGAAGATCCGTCGCCTATTGGTAGCCGCTGAAGGATTTGCGAGAAACTACCCATCATCTTGTTTCTCTGTTGTGTGAGGGATTCCTCAAGAAACATTTGGAAAGGATCTCTTGTCCTGACATATTTATTTTCTCCTGCCATAAGAGGTCACTTGGGCGTGCGAGAGATTTTTTCCTCAAGAGAAACAAGATCGAGACCCAATTCTTTGTATCCTAACCTTGTTGGGAACATGCATTAAGACAACAAGGATCAGACCGCTCCGATACCACTGATATGTATTTTATGAGAAGAAAAAAATGAATACAGATTATTAAAATATTCTTAACACAAAAAAATAAAGATACAATAAAACTAGATTTCTATTCAATAAGGAAATAAGTTGAAACTGTAAAATGCAGCAGAAAACAAGCTTGCTGGAATGGTGGTGGCTTATCTCTGAGAAGAGATGTGACGAATGCACTCATTTGCAAGAAGATGATTACAATGAGGCTATGAAGGCCTTTTTACAATAAACAATAATGTCAAAAACCCTAGACATCCAAAAACCTAACCCTAGGAGATGAAGTGCGAAAAGTCATGTGGATCCCATTTGGGTAAGTTAGTGCATCAACTTTTCAGGGTCGTAACTTTTGCATACGATCTATGTTTTAGGTGCATGATAGCCCGTTGGAAAGGTATCATCGAGGAGGTTTATTTTTTGGGATTAGTCATAGCCTTCAGATATCATTCAGAATCCTGATCTCGAAAAACCTTCATTTAGGCCCTCAAAATGGCCCCAGAAATTGCCAAAGTTGCCAGAAAAATGTTTTGAGCGAGTTGGAAAAGGTGGGTGGCCACCGATATCCACCTGGATCAAGAGTTCATCACCATATTATTTGATATACTGATGGTTCTTGTATTATCACAATATATTGAAAAGGGCTCATCATACTCAACCTGTATATCTGTCAGAGTTTGTTTCATCCATGGAACCTGTGTACAACATGTTGCTACAATATACTCTGCCTCGACTGTAGAGAAGGATACTGATTATTTTTTCTTTCTTAGACATGATAATAAACACTCACCCAAGTAGAATGTTGCTCCACTTGTGCTTCGTCAGTCATCAATGCAACCTTCCCAATCTGCATGTATGTAGGCAATAAGTGATAGATCCTTTCCTTTTGGATACCATAATACAAACTCTTATGTTCCTTTGAGATATCTAAAAATTCTCTTCACTGCTAATACATGTGATTCCTTTGGTGTTGCTTGAAATCATGCCACCTATCCAACTTACTACATTACGTTTGGTATGAATGTTGTCACATATAGTAAGCTACCAATCATTCACCTGTATTGTCTCTGGTTTGTAGACTTTGAATCATAATCTTTATTCAACTTGCAACTGGTTTTCATAGGAGTGGTAATTGGTTTTCAATCTTCCATTCCGAACCTCTTTATAATTTCTATGATATACATAGTTTGAGAAATAAAAATTCCTTGGTTGATTTGACATATCTGAAGACCTAGAAAGAAGGATAATTCTTCAAGTAATGACATTTCAAATTCATTCTGCATATCCTTTACAAATTTCTGGCTTAACCTATCATCATTTCTTCCAAAAATAATATCATCAACATAAACTTCAATTAATAAAATACTATCTTGAGTTACCTTGATGTAGAGGTTGTCGATTGCACTTCCTTTTCTGAACCCTGCCTGTTGTAGATATTTATCCAATCTAGAGTACCATTCTCTAGGAGCCTGTTTTAGACCATACAAGGCCTTCTTCAATTTGCACACATAATTTGTGTTCTCTGTCAACTTAAATCCTTCTGGTTGTTCAATGTAGAATTCTTCTTCAAGTTCCCCGTTCAGAAAAGATGATTTCACGTCCATTTGATACACTTTAATATTCTTGGAGAATGCATAAGATAGGAGCAATCAGATTGCTTCCATTATGGCAACTGGAGCAAATTTCTCTTCAAATTTGATTCCTTCAACCTGTGCATATCTTTTACATACCAATCTAGCTTTGTTCCTTGTAACCTGTCCATCTTCATTCAATTTATTTCTGAATACCCACTTTGTGCCAATCACATTCTTGTTCTTTGGTCTTGGAACCAATTCCCAAGTGTCATTCTTCTCTATTTGATCCAATTCTTCATCCATGGCATTATTCCAAAATTAATCCTTGTTGGTCTCTTCAAAATTGTTTGGTTCAATCATAGTTGAGAGTGCTAGGTGTGTTTGTTCTGGTGAATAGATTCTTCTTCTAGTCTCAAGTCTTGCATCTTTGTTTCTGATAATCTGATCTGAAGGATGACTCTTCTGTACTCATTCGCTAGGTGTCTTTGGAGGCACTTGCTGAACTTTCTCTTCTACTTCTGTCTGATCCTTTTCATGTTCCCCATCTACTTCTTCTTCATCTTCTGCTTCTTCTTCGTAAAGTTGTTCCATTGATTCATTTTCTTCTTCCTTTAATTCTCGTCCACCTGTTTCATCAATTATTACATTGATGCTTTCCACAACTTTTCTCAACCTCATATTGTAACACTTGTATGCTTTCCTTGTACTTTAGTAACCAACAAGTACTTCTTTTTCCACACGAGAGTCAAACTTTCCCATTCTTCCATCGTCTCTTTTGATGTAGCCTTTTCTTCCAAATACTCTGWAGTTCTTCACATTTGTTGGTCTTCCTTTCCATAGCTTGTAGGGAGTTTTGTTATTGTTTTCATTACTCTATTTTGAATGTGAACCATTGTATGCATTGCATGTTTCCAAAATTTATCTGTCAATTTGGAATCCATTAACATTGTTCAATCCATTTCCTGCATTGTCGTGTTCTTTCTTTCAACAACTCCATTCTGTTTAGGTGTCCTAGAAACTGAGAATTTCCTTTTTATTCCATGCCTATTTTAGTAGTCCATAAATTCCTTTGAAGTGAACTCTCCTCCATTATCATATCTCAAACATTTCATTTTTGAATCCATTTCATTTTCAACCATTTCCTTGTAGACCTTGAAGTTTTCAAAATCTTCTGACTTATTCCTGAGAAATAAAAATGCAGTCATTCTTGTATAATCATCAACTAATAACATAAAATATTTCTCACCTTTTAAACCCTTTGTTGTAGTTGGTCCAACTAGATCATTATGCACAATTTCCAGTGGTCTTGTCGTTGAATATTCATTTGATTTAAACTTGGTCTTTATTTTCTTTCCTTGTTGACAATGCTTGCATAAAATGTTGGTTGGTTTTGTAATCTGGGGCATTTCTCTAACTGCTTCTTTTTTTCTGAATTTGACAAGGTTATCAAAGTTTATGTGACCCATTCTTCTGTTCCATAGCCAACTTTCATCTTCTTTTCCTAGACAACACTTTTTATTTCCAATTTCACTTAATACATATATGTTGCTTGAAGTTCTCGTAGTTGTTGCAATCAATTTGGCTTGTTGTATTTCTCACCTTTTATCCCCTTTGATTATTTTTGCATAGATTTTTGGATATGTTTCTTGTTATGTTGTTTTGGATATTGATCCCTTTTCTATCTGATTGTATTCAAGTCTGGACTTGTCATGATGAGGTTTTTGACTACTGATAACGTCATCCAAAAATTTTTAGTTGTTCTGCATATTTTTGTTTTGAAGATACTTTCTTAATGTGACAATCTCTGCTTCCACATTTCCAATGATCTTGTCTCTTTCTTCTAGATGTTATTTCAGTGCTTCTTCAATTCTTTTATCTTCTTCTATTTGAACCTTCAAATTTGTGATCATTTTTACTAGTTATTGAGTGTCTTCTTTCATGTCTAGTTTTGCTTGTAGCTTCTTATTTTTCTTCTTTTCTCTTCTTATAACTTCTATGGAACACAACAATTCTTCTTGGTAGTCAACTTCTGCCTCTTCATATTCTTCTTCGGCCTCTTCATATTCTTATTATGTTTCTTCTTTGTCAGAGTCTTCCACTGCCATGAATATAATGCTTTATGTCTCACTGTCACTAACTTCATCTTCATCTGATGATGAGATGTCTTATTTGGTGCATAAGCTTTTCTTGAAAACTTTCTTTGTGGTTCTTTTGCCTTTATATGTTTTTTTTCTATTTGAGTAATCTTCATCATTCCTCTTATTTTTCTTAGAAGGACATTTGTTAGCAAAATGACCAATACCATCAAAATTAAAACAAATCAAAGGAAGCTTACCTCTATATCTATCGTTGGTTTTCTTGTTCAATATTCTGACAAAGTTGGCCACTTATTCATCATCTTCCGAGATGTCATTGCTGCTATGTTATTTTTCCTTCTGATTTCCCCTTTACTTTAACCTTTTGGATGCTTTGAAAGCTGCTTCTTTTATACTTAGATTTTCCTGTTCAATTCTCATTTCATATGCTATGAATATTCCATGTAGTTCTTCCATGCTTATTGATTCTAGATCTGCTCTTTCTTCTAGTGCTGATATCTTAGGGTCAAATCTCATAGGAAGAGATATTAGTACCTTTTGAACAATTACAGATTCTTTGATTTCTTCTCTCAATCCTATCATTTCATTTACTGTTTCATCGACTCGTAAGAAGTAAGATGCAATATTCTCATATTCCTTCATCTTTAGTTGTTCGAACTGACCTATGCAAGTTTGAAGCTTTGCTGCTTTGACTTTTGAATCTCCTTCATAAATATTTCTAAGTTTGTCCCAAATCTCTTTAGAGGATTTACAATGTATAACTTTGGCGAATACTGATTCACAAAGATCATCCAGAAGTGCATTTGTGGCTTTGGAATTATTTTGACCGAGTTTTATTGCTCTTTCATTTGTCAGCGGAATTGTTGGTTCTTTGTATCCATCTACAACTAATTGCCAAATTTCAAATCCCTATGCCTGTATATATGTTTTCATCCTTCTGCTCCAAAATGCATACTTTTGTCCATCAAACTGTGGTATTCTATTTTTATATATGTTGTTTCTCTCCATGATCTACCTTTCAGTGGTTAAACTAATTTCTAAAGGAACCTGCTCTGATACCAGTTGTTGGAATACTGAGAAGGGGGGTGAACCAGTAATAGAGAAATTCAATCCTTTTCTAACCATAATATGCAAGTATTATATCAATGTAGCATTACCATCCAATAGTTGCAGATTAAATAAAAAATGAAAAAATGAGCAATCATACACAGACATAGTACACCAGTGTTTTTACGTGGAAACCCAAAGTGGAAGAAAACCACCTAATGTTTTTTTGTATATGTCTTTAAGAATTACATTCATTGGAAGCACCAACTTCCTTTGTTTTCCAGCTGCAATTGGAAGGAGTCTCTAACCCCCTAGTTTCTCAGGCTACAACTTGAGGGAAGCTCCAACTCCCTAATTCTCTAGCTACAACTAGAAGGAGACTACAACCCCCTATGTTCTCCAGATACAACCAGAACGTGGCTACAATCACCTGTCCTTGCCCCATCCAACCACCCCGAAATATAAGTGCCAAATGTAGAAACTGAATATGTCACTGAGAAACTTGTCACTGTATACTAATCAACCAATATGATATGATCACATATACCTCAAATGTAGAAACTGAATATGTTACTGAGAAACCTGTCACTGTATACTCATCAACCAATCTAGTCTTATCACATATAACTCAAACACTATTCCACAAGTTTGTACCTCAAACCATGTGTTAGAACCTCACTGTTATACAACCTCTATTTGTACCAATAACTTCAGCAACATAGCTCAACCAAAATCCCTCAAACATGAACCAATACTAAAATTCAATAGATCTACCTCAAATAAACTATACAACAAGCCATAAACTCCTAAGAGGAAATCCAACATATTTACAAGGAAAACCCTCAACTTGATTCATAAATTCAACACTACACATATGAGAACCATACTTTTTTTTCTTCTTGTAGCGTTCTGTTGCCGCGGTTTTGCTGTTGTGAATCCACTGCCACACTTTTTTTGTTGGGGTTTTTCTACTGCACTTTTCCTACTGCGATTTTTCTACTGCACTTTTTCTTTCACACTTTTCCTGCCGCACTTTTTCTTCTGCGCCTTTCCTGCCTCACTTTTTCTTCCACACTTTTCCTGCCACACTTTTTCTACCTCACTTTTCTTGTCGTACTTTTTCTGTCGCAGTTTTCCTACCACACTTTTTCTACTGCAATTTCTCTATCGCACTTTTTCTACCGCAGTTTTTCTCCCGCACTTTTTCTTTCGCAGTTTTCCTACCACACTTTTTCTGCCGCACTTTTTCTACTGCACTTTTCTCTATCAATAATACCTGCCCAAATAACCTTTCACAAAATAGATATTCAATGATATTCAAGTGTGATTAAATGAGATAGTCTTGCCTGTTTTTATAATTTATTGTGGCTTCCTCAAGGGGTTATCTTTTAACCATCTTAACCCACTTTCCTTATTTTAAGGTTAACCCACTTATAACTGCTTGTCCACTTAACTTAACCACTTTCCATAATTATTAAGTTCTCCATTAACTTTATTATTTAAATAATTTCTTTTGCATCCTCTTTGACTTATAGTACACTTATCACTTCACTTTATTATTTAAATAATTTCTTCTTTGCAAACACTTTGACTACTATGACCTTTTGGGGCTTCTAGATGATTCATGAGGGTTCTCCAACTTTACATGGCCATAACTCTCTAACCGTGAGGATTTATGTGACGTTCCACATACCACCGTAAATGGCATGACATGTACTATCCATCTAGAATAGTTTTACCTGTAAATATAACAAAACTTATACCATTATCCATCAAACAAACTTGGGTCCATTACCCAAACCTTTGTGCTACCATAATTCGCTACCATACCTCCTTCAAGGGTTGATATCAATGACAACCAACCCAAATAATCAACACATACTCTCCTTGATCTTAAAGGATAAATTGATATGTGTATTAACACTTGATTGGTCGATGATCTCTATTTAAAGAGCATGGAGGGTCATTTTTTTATGATCGATTGTGAGAAAATCTCTTGTAAAATCTCTCTGTAATCTTTTTCTTTTGCATTAATAAATTGCTCCAAGTGGTCATCTTGGCTAGGGCCATGGATGTTTCACCATAGGGATTTTACTATGTCAAAACATCAATGTGTTGATATTTGATCCGATTGTATGATTGGTTACTGAGTGTTCTTGTTCTATCGAAATCACTGTATTGTTGAACATGTTATCAAAGCTTGTTTGAAGACCCGCTCCCATTGTAGATCGAGATCATGAAGCTGAGTTGCATCATCTCTATTTTATGCCATTTATGTACATTTATGGGATGATAGGATTGTTCCATTGTGTCTGGAGTGTTCATTTCAGTTAGAAACACTTTTTGTTTTGCTCGAAAAGGTTTAATTTTTCCCAAGATACGACCATTTCAGTTAGTTCTGGAGGTATAAACCCTGAATATGCCCTTTTTAAATTTTTACAGAGTATTATTTTGGTTTTCTATTTTTTGTTTTCGAGTTTCTACTCTTTTGGATATGTGTATCCTCTTTTTTCCACACCCTGTTCGATCTTGGAAAAGCAAAAACAGATCAGAAAAGGTTCATTTTTCGGGTAAGCTAATCGGGATCTAACATTTTTGTCATAGAGAAGCGAAAAAAATTTCTTGTGTGAAAAGAGTTTTTTTTTAGCACACTCTCAGAGTATTATTTCGGTTTTATATTTTTTGTTTCTGGGTTTCTACTCTTTTGGATATGCATATTCTCTTTGACCCGTGCCTTGTGCAATCTCGGAAAAACAAAAATAGATCAGAAAAGGTGCATTTTTTGATCTAACCCTTTTGTCGTTGAGAAGCGAAAAACATTTATTGTATGAAAAGAGTTTTTTATGAGCATGCTCTCCAAGGCTATCAACAACAACAACAACAAAAACCCCAATCCTTCTTCTAAACAATACAATACCTTTTTCTAGCTCACTTGGTTAAAAGTTGTCTTATTAAGTAAGAGGTCTTCAGTTCTAGTCTCTTTTTTTCTTACTTTTGTTTAAAAAAGTTCTTGCATCCATTGTAAAATGTATTTCA
Source organism: Picea mariana (assembly GCA_032191745.1). Classification (NCBI taxonomy): domain Eukaryota; kingdom Viridiplantae; phylum Streptophyta; class Pinopsida; order Pinales; family Pinaceae; genus Picea; species Picea mariana. The sequence continues at coordinate 41,078 of JASDQU010014968.1, forward strand.
CTCCAAGTATAAAAGTGAATCACTATAAGTAGCTTTAATATTTTATTATAAGGTTATTTATTTTGCATGCAACTTTCATGCATCCATTGTAAAGTGTATTTCACTCCAAGTATAAAAGTGAATCACTAAGTAGCTTTAATATTTTATTTTAAAGTTATTTATTTTGCATGCAACTTTATTTTATAAAGTAACTTCATTGTAAAAGTGATCCCTGCTTCTTTTTATAAAAGTGGGTCACTCCATAAAGAAAATTATTTGTAAAAGTGAGTTATTTGGAGGGGTATCACCACATGGACCAACTACTACTTGTCATGTGGCTCTTTGGTTACCTTTTATATTTTTGTTTTAAAGGGCATAACTTTCACTTCCAAAGTCCGTTTTCAATGCCATTTTTTTTTTAAACCACCTAATTTTTCGAGATCTTTCCATCCAGATCATCAGTTTCAATTTTTAAATCCATATTATTTTCATATTTAATATGGATTATTCTAGTGATATTTTTCTTACCATCACCAACTACTTCCAATGGAAATCCCATATGGAGAATTTATTAAGAAGTAAAGGCATGTATCAGATTACATTGGGAAAGGAAAAAGAACCCACTTATGATGAAAATAAAGTCAAATATGCTAATAGGAATTGAGAAGCATGTGGACTGATCGAAATTTCCATCTCTCTTGATTTAAGGTTCCACCTTCAAGAAATTGATGGCCCTGATGAAGCTTGGGAAAATCTTGAATGTGTGTTTTGTAAACACAATATTAGTCGAGCACATCACTTATAAAATAAGATGCTGACTTTAAGTCCAAATGATTTTTTCTTGCATTGAAGACTATCTATCTAAGTTTAAAACACTTAGAATTTTATGTGAAGAGTGTAACATAAAGATGGAGGAAGAGCGTTGCATCTATATCATTCTTTCTAAGCTAGGTAGTTCATATTTTATGTTTGTATATACATTTTATGCCATGAGAGAGGCTCTAGGAAAAGTTTATCAAAAACCCACTCTTGAGTCCTTTTGTGATGCTTTGATTAGATAGAAAGATAAGCTTGTACAACTAGGAGTGATCAACACTGCAGGTGCCTTCAGTAAAGCCTTGTTCTCCCAACAGAAAGATAAACCCAAGATTCCCAATAAGCAACATCCTTGCCACAAAAACAAGCAAAACAAGGGTCCTAAACCCACTCAAACAACTTCAGCTCTTGATGGTGACAAAGGAGAAAAATCTAAAATTAAGAAGATTGACAAACATTGTAAATTTTGTGGGAAAGATGGTCATGATGAGTCCAAATATTTCAAGAAGATGGCAACTTTAGAAGAAGTGATGAAGAAACACAACATCAATATTGATTCTACTTCTTCTTCTTCTTCTCATGGCACTTTTTGTTGTTGGTTTCTCCTTCAATGCAACTTCTACTTCTTCTTCTGATGAGTGGCTTATTGATTATGGAGCATCTTATCATATGGTTAAGTAGAAAGACATATTTTATATTCTAAATGAATGTAACACCAAGAAAATATTTGTTGGTGATGATAGATCTCTTAGTGTTGTAGGATGTGGAAAATTCCATGTAGATAATGGTCATTTAAATGATATATTATTTGTTCCAAGTCTTTCCTATAAGATTCTATCAGTATATAAAATCACTCATTCAGGTGAAGGTAAAACCGTAGAGTTTTCACCTCACCAAGTTGTAATCAAGGATCTAAACGATCCACAGGATGTTCTTGCAACTGTAATTGTTGATGATATTACCAGGCTATACAAGTTTCACAACTTTGGGTCATCATCTTTTCCATCAATTTTTGTTTCTCATAGTGATGACTTAAGCAAACTTTGGCCTGAGTTATTTGGTCATATAAACTATCACTCATTGCAGCAACTATGTAATCAAAATATGGTGATTGTTCTTCCTCTTGTTTCATGTGGAGATTGTGTCTATGTTGGTTGTCTTCTTGACAAACATCATCGGGACAGTTTTGACAAATGTTCCTCTTGGAACACCTCGAGCCCTTTGTATCTTGTTCATAGTGACATGTGTGGTCCACTTTCTTCTCCTTGTTTTTCTAGATGCAAGTATTTCTTAACTTTCATTGATGACTTTTCCAAACATACTTGGGTTTACTTCTTAAAACTTAAGAGTGAAATTTTTAAAAAGTTTATGACCTACAAGACCCTTGTGGAAAAGAAATTTGGACATCAAATTCAAAGGTTAAGAATAGATAATGGAGGTGAATATGTGAACAATAATTTTAAAATTTACTGCACTACATAGGGCATCCAAATAAAACACATTGTTCCATATACACCACAAAAAAATAATGTTGTTGAGAGAAAGAATGACACATTAAAATAAATGGTTAATTGTATGATCCAATCTAAGGGATCAAGTGTACAGTATTGGGTGGAAGCCATCAACTGTACAAATTACATAGTAAATCACACTCCCACAAAGGCTTTTAAAAATATAACATTGAAAGAAGCATGGACTAAAATTAAACCAGATGTAAGTCACTTCTGTGTATTTGGAATTATAGCATGGGCTCACATTCCTGATGAGAAAAGGAAAGCATTGCAGTCTAAAAGTGAGAAGTGCATATTTGTTGGTTATTTTGAAGATGTCAAAGGTTACAAAATTCTTCAACCACATTGTAATGAAATTATTGTTAGAAGATATGTTAAATTTGATGAAAATCTCTTGGCCTGCAATCCTAATTCAACAATTGTGCCTTCTTCATCCTACGAATCTTCTTCGATGTTTGTGCCTTCTTCGTCCTATGAGTCATCTTTGGAATTTGTGCCTTCTTATGTTCCTATTCTAGTTTCTTCTTCAGATGATGACAGTGAGGATGAAAATCCACCTCTTCCTACTCACCTTCCTCCAGATGATTCTATTGAGCCTGAACTAGCACCACCGCTTCCTAGATGGGTATGTCCAACATGAGAAGTAGTTGGTGATCTTGTTGGTGATCCTTCATATTATCATCGGAAACATTCACATTTCCATCGAGCCTCTTCTCTTTTGACTCAAGTTTCAAAGACTTATCATCCAGAGACATCTGTAGAATCTTCAGGTCATCCATATTGGGACACAACAATGAATGAAGAGTATCGTTATTTAATGGAAAATGATACTTGGGATCTTGTACCTCTTTCAAAAGGAAGAAAACTTGTCAGATGTAAATGATTCTACATAACTAAGTATGCATCAGATGGAAGTGTTGAAAGACACAAGGCTCATTTAGTTGACAAAGTATTTTCCCAAGTCGAAGGAATTGACTACAATGAAACCTTTTCCTCTGTCGCCAAAATGAATTCCATCTGCCTTGTTCCATCAAATGAATGTTAAATATTCCTTCTTGCATGGGGATTTACAATACAAAATCTACATGGAACAACCTCCTGGCTATGTCTAGAATGACTCTAGCCTTGTTTTTTTCCTTAAGAAGTCTCTTTATCGTATTAATCAATATCCTTGAGCTCGGTATGACAAAATGGACAACTTTCTTATTGACACTAGATTTTCCATATGCCATTATGATCCTAGTGTCTATACCAAGAAAGTATGAAGCCATATGATAATCCTTTTCTTTTATTTTGATGACATTATCCTTCTTGCTAGTGACTCAAAACTTTTAAACCATCTGAAAACCAACCTTAAGAAGAAATTTGAAATGACAGACTTAGGATTTTTGCACTATTTCCTGGGCCTCCAATTTTTTTGAAAACCAAGGAAGAAATTTTTCTTTCCTAGTCTAAGTATGCTTGTGACCTTCTTCGTCGCTTCCATGTGGAATATTTTAAACCATCCCCTTCTCCCTTCCAGTCTGGAGTCAAGATTGTTGTCACATGTACTTCTCCTGAAGTTGATGCCACTTTGAATCTTCAGTTAGTTGGTAGCCTCTTATACTTCACTCATACCTGTCCTAATATTTCCTTTATTGTTGGTCTTGTTGCCCAGTATATGAAAAAACCCCATAAAAACCATAGGAAATCAGATAAAAATATACTTCGTTATGTCCAGGGTACAATTCAGTTCGGGATATATTATAGTTCAGGGGGGATTCCTTTATTGGTTGGCTTCACTAATTCAGATTGGGCCAACGACCCCGATGATCGGAAGTCTACTGAAAGTTATTTTTTTAGCCTTGGTTTAGGACCTGTCACTTGGGCTTGTAAGAAGCAATGGGATATTGCACTTTATTCATCATAAGTAGAGTATCGATCATTGGTAATGCAATTTAGGAAGTCTTGTGTCTTTGACAGATCCTTTCAAAGTTTGGATTCCAACAACAACATCTGACCAACCTTTTGTGCGACAATCTGAATTCCATCAAGCCCGCCAAAGACCTATTTCAACATCATCTCAACAAACACATCAAGATACATGTGCACTTCATCAGAAATATCATTCATGATTAAGTTATTAACGTGCTATTTTTCCCTACAGAATATCAAGTTGCCAACATTTTCAACGAAGTCTCTTATAGAAGTGAAGTTTTCCAAACTTCGATCTATGTTAGACATTCAGGAAATTGTCATTAAGGGGGGATAGGCTCTAATTCCTCCTTCCTTCTCCTATTTTGTCACTATTGTAAATCCTTTAATCTTATCCCAAGTTGGTTTTAAGGGGGGATGTTAGGATATTTAGACACTTGGGATTTAGTTAAGATATACTTGGTCTAATGTGTTGTTAGGTAAAAGTGTGTTTCTTTAGTTTGCATTAGTATGCATTTGTAGTTAGGAAATATGACAGTCACGATATGTTTTCGACATTTAGTGATCTGATGATTCATACTCTCCTCAATCTTAACGGATACATTGACTCATGGCTTAACACCTGATTGGTCCATGATATTGATTTAAAGAGCATGGAGGGCCATTTGTCGATGATCGATTATTAGAAACTCTGTTGTAAAATCTCTTTATAATACCTTTCTTTTGCATTAATAAATTGCTCCAAGTGGCCATGTTGGTTGGGGCCGTGGATGTTTCCTCGTAGGGGTTTTACCACGTCAAAACATCGATGTGTTGATATTTTATCTGGTTGTGTGAGTGGTTACTGGAGGTTTTCGTCCTCTGTCAGAATACCTGTGTTGTTGAACAATAGAAAGTTGAGAACAAAATCTATTAAAAGTGATTATTTTTCTTTAGATGCATCGACATTTCATGTTGTTAAATGAATGATTGGGTTTGTAAATTACAAATGATGTCATTATTTGAAGGGAAGAACAAGATGCACTACATGGATTAAAATTCAATAATAGAAATTGTGCTCATTTATTTTCTTAAGACCTAAACAAATCCCTGTGTTATGTATAAAACCCCTTATTAAGCCCTAGATATTGATTTATTAAATATATAGACACACTCACACACCAAAGAGACCTAGTCTTAGGATAATGTTTTATCATCTCATATTGTATTTTGAACTAGATATATTGTAAAAGGAGGTTTCCCCCTCAAATTTTATTGTATTCATTGACCTTTTATCATTTTTAAAGTGTTGCATCATAACATTTGGTATTAGAGCATCAATCCTAGGGTTTTGCTTCTTCAAGCAAGTCATCCAGGAAATTTCGCTATAAACATTTTGTTGGGATGCTTCAGATAATGAAATTTATAGGTTACTTAGAAGACACATCATGGTACATACTCTGTGGAAGATACCCTGTGGAAGATAGGATTTTTTACTCATCATGAATTTCTTTCTAAATGACTCATCTTGGGATTTTCATTAGAACTTATTTTTTGGGAGGTTTCAAATAGTAAAATTTTGTGGAGACTAAGGAGACATATCCTAGTATAGGTGGTCCAAATTTCAGATTATGGTTCTCTTACTTTCATATATATAGTCCATGTAAGACAAAGCTTATGACTAATCCTGAAATCAGTTTTAAAAGAGTCAGCTTGACATTTTCGATATAATTTTTTTTCTATGAAGTTTCTGACACTGAAATTTGATGAATCTTGAATAGACATAGAGAATTCAATGTAAATTTTTTTTCATATTTTAATCAATATAATTTGTGACATATATCTTGTGGAAGTTGGGGTTGTTTACTAATCCTGAAATTAGTCTTAAACAAGGCATTTTGGTATTTTTTCTATAAATGTTTATAAGTGAAGTTTCAGACTGTGAAATTCTTAGGAGTTTAAGAAATCATATCAGATTACTACAGGTCAAAATTTCATACTTACAAGGGTTGAAATTTCAGAGATATATCAGGACAAAGGTCATCCATCTAAACATACTCCAAATTAAGGGTTTAAAAGGTACATAACTTACAATTGGCATAATTTTTTGTTGGAAGATTTGTTTTTGGTGATTCAAAACTTGTGATAAATAGGAAACATAGGAGAATTATGATATTCTCACATGGATCCAAAGGCTATTCAAAAATTTATTTCACCAAATAAACCTCCAAAAATCTCAATCATGACTCAAGAAGAAAAATAAGAAAAATTTTACCATATGGGAAAGGTGGAAAAGAAGATGGATGATGTGGAAAATAAGATGGATGAAAATGGGAAAGAGATGGAAAATAAGATGGACGAGATGGAAAATTATATGGAAAAGAAGATGTTAGAATTGTAAAATTCCATGTCTTCCAAGATCTTGCATGCATTATCTAGATGAGAGACTCCCTGAAGGAGATATCAAATTGCAAGGAAACCATGAAAATGCATAGGAAACAAATATTGAGTCCTATAATTGTTATTATTCATCACTTCAATATCCACATCATCAAGGTTTCAATATGGCGCCAAGGAACTACTTCATTCCAAAGATTGATATGAGGAAATTTAATGGTAAAGATCTTATAACATGGATATTCCATATGGAACAAAAGGTACCCATTTCATCTTTATATTTAGAAAATGATCAATTTATTTGGTATCAATGGATTTGTGAAAGAAAAGAGAATTATATTATCTCTTGGTCCAGTTTTATGGATGAATCAATATCACATTATGGGGATATTAAGAGCAATGAATTCTTTATTCAATTGATAAATCTTTGGCAAATGGGTCCAATTAAAAAGCACATTCAACAATTCCAAAAGCTTAGTCTTAAGGTAAAGAACATTCCCGGGGAAATTTTTTTATATCTCTTTATGGGAACTCTAAAGGATAACATTCAACATGAGGTGCGTCTCTTTGAACCTAAATACCTAGAGAAATCTTTTAGTATGGAAAGGAAATTTGGAAAAAAAATTAAGGTTACGAGAAGGGTGGCCCCTAACAACTATAGAGAGAATCATGCTCCGTCTCCTAACCTTAGTCAACCAACAAGGTTGACACCTAAAAAAATGGATGAAAGAAGGGAAAAGATATTATGTTTCAATTGTGACAACAAGTATAGTAAGGGGCATAAATGAGGTGGGAAGAAACTATTCTACATAGACCGTGAAGAGGAAGGAGATCAAGAATCGGAACCATCACAAGATCTATATATTGAAGAAATTAATACAATAATATCGAGTCATGAATTTGTTGGCATCAATAGTCCACAAACCCTCAATATAAAAGTATACATAAAAAAGAATAAGGTAACAATATTGATTGATTCTAGTAGTACCCATAACTTCATCAATTACAAATTAGCAAAAAATCTCAATTTCTTTCTATATACAGCACCAAATTCAAATAATGATTGTAAATTGAGGTACCATAAATTGTTCTAGGAATTTCCATAGTATTAATCTCAATATGAGCGAGTATTTTTTGGATATTCCCATTATTTCCATCCAAATGGGTGGTGTTGACATTGTATTAGGGGTCCAATGGTTACAATCATTAGGAACAATGTCCCTTAATTTTCAATATCTTTTCAGGAGATTTTCCTTAGAAAGTAAGGAAATTGAACTTAGAGGTATCCAAGGGAAACCCTCTAAGGTGATAAGCAATAATAGCATGACAAAATTACCCAAAAAGTAACACCATGGTGTAATTGCACAATTGTGCTCTCTTGATGTTCAAACATCTATATTCTCTTCTCCATTAGATCTCCAAATAGTTTATCGACAATCATTCCAAGCTATTTGGTGAAATTCATAAGGGTCTTCCACCTGCTTGAGATCATGACCATGCTATTAATTTTCAACTAGGAAGTGTATCAACTAACATTAGGCCTTACAGGTATAAATATGGACAAAAGAGTCAGATTAAACATATGACCCAAGAAATGTTAGAGGTTGGAATCACTCAGCCTAACCAAAGTTCTTTCTCTTCGCCAGTGGTAATGGTTACAAAAAAGGATGGTTCATGGTGTATGTGTCTAGATTATAGACAACTCAACAAAATGACCATCAGAGATAAGTTTCCTATTCCTGTTATTGATGAATTATTAGATGAATTGCATGGAGAAAAATTATTTACTAAGTTGGACCTTTGTTCGAGATATCATCCATCAGAATGAGGCAAGAAGACATTCCCAAAACACATTTTACAATACATGAAGGTCATTATGAGATTTTGGTTATGTCATTTGGACTTACTAATGCACCTTGAACATTTCAAATCTTTATGAATTCTATTTTCAATCCCTTTGTTAGAAAATTTGTGTTGTTATTTTTCAATGACATACTAATCTACAACAAAAATTGGGAAGAGCATGTACAACATGTTGATAAAGTATTACAATTATTGGAAGAGCTATAACTTTATGCAAAGCCTTCCAAGTGT
>JASDQU010014968.1:49787-60852 GCA_032191745.1 Picea mariana
TGCTATTAATTTTCAACTAGGAAGTGTATCAACTAACATTAGGCCTTACAGGTATAAATATGGACAAAAGAGTCAGATTAAACATATGACCCAAGAAATGTTAGAGGTTGGAATCACTCAGCCTAACCAAAGTTCTTTCTCTTCGCCAGTGGTAATGGTTACAAAAAAGGATGGTTCATGGTGTATGTGTCTAGATTATAGACAACTCAACAAAATGACCATCAGAGATAAGTTTCCTATTCCTGTTATTGATGAATTATTAGATGAATTGCATGGAGAAAAATTATTTACTAAGTTGGACCTTTGTTCGAGATATCATCCATCAGAATGAGGCAAGAAGACATTCCCAAAACACATTTTACAATACATGAAGGTCATTATGAGATTTTGGTTATGTCATTTGGACTTACTAATGCACCTTGAACATTTCAAATCTTTATGAATTCTATTTTCAATCCCTTTGTTAGAAAATTTGTGTTGTTATTTTTCAATGACATACTAATCTACAACAAAAATTGGGAAGAGCATGTACAACATGTTGATAAAGTATTACAATTATTGGAAGAGCTATAACTTTATGCAAAGCCTTCCAAGTGTGCCTTTGGGGTTTAGGAAGTGGAATATTTGGTTTATATTGTATCTCATGAATGTGTAAAAGTGGACCCTAACAAAATTAAAGCTATGAGGGAATGACCAATTCCCAAAACCTTGAAGAAACTTAGAGGATTCTTAGTATTGAGAGGATATTACCGCAATTTTTTCAAGAATTGTGGTCAAATAGCATCTCCTCTAACAACATTATTAAACAAGGAAGCATTTAATTGGATTGAAGCAAGAACCATAGGTTTTGAAAATCTTAAGGAGGCTATGTGTGCAACTCTTGTCCTGGCCACACCTGACTTCGCAAAACATTTATTCTAGAGTGTGATGCCTCAGACCACGGAGTTGGTGTAGTTTTAATGTAAGAAGGAAGACCCATTTCCTTTGAAAGCATCCAACTTAAAGGAAAAAACTCAATCAAACATATTTATGAAAATGAAATGTTGGCCATACTACATGTAGTTTAGAAATGGTGCCCTTACCTAATAGGAAGACATTTCAAAGTAAAAGAATATCATAATAGTTTGAAGTACTTCTTGGAGAAATTATTATCTTCATAAGAGAAACAAGCATGGGTTACAAAGATGCTAGGTTATAACTTATGACTTTGAAATTATCTAAAAAAAGGAAAAAATAATGTTGTGGAAGATTCCCTTTCAAGAAAATAAGAAAAAACAAAAGGTTCACTATGTGCTATTTCTATTCCATGATCTAATTGGGTAGAAGAAGTAAGGATATAATGGAAGAAATATCAAGAGGTATGCAAGATCATTCAACAATTATAAGAGGACCCCAGTTCATTAGATAATTTTCTATGGAAGAATGATTTGTTATGGTATCATGATCACCTATATTTATGTAATAATTCCCAACTCAAACAAAAGGTCCTTCTAGAATTGCACACTTCTCCTTTTAGAAGGACATTCAGGATTCTTGAAAATGTTCCATGAGATCAAGAAGGATTTTTTCTGGGAAGGTCTTAAAACTGATGTTCAAAATTTTATGTTTGAGTGTTTGGTATGCCAACATAATAAGGGATAGATAATCAAGACACCAGGTCTCCTACAACCATTAGCTATACCAAGTCAATGTTGGGAAGAAGCTTTAATGGATTTTATTATAGGTTTACCCAAATCCAAAGGAAATATTGTCATCATGGTTGTTACAAGGAAAATCTCTCTATGGCTAGGGGTAAACCACAACAGATTATAATGACTGCAGAAATAAACTCTGATCTCAGGTATGCTATATAAACAAATATGCTAGAAATAAAATATAAAAGGCCTACCTCATCCAGACATTCGATGAGGTCCACCATTGAGCACTTGACTCAAAGCAATACGCCTGCAACTTGTCCTCAACAACCAAGAAACGCAAGCATATGGTGATAATATATAATTTTAGCACATTCAATAGCATAATCCATCAATATTCATAACAAATACACCCATGGAATAGCAATTCAAATATTTTCAAGATATTAATTGGACGAGAAAAGAGTATTTCTATTAAAATATAATCAGCATAAGTGAATGAATTACAAGCTTTCGTGTCAGCACGGTTCAGAAATGAGAAACTAAGTCCCTTCTAGTTGGGCCTCCACCACTTCAATCCTCTACCAAAGGAAAGCTCATATAAGAGAGAAAATGAGGTTCTCAATCATGTAGGGAAGAGATTGGGGGATAAACAATTTGTTCAGGCTTAAAAGGACAAAGGTATGCAAACTCAATATGAAGTGAATAATTTCTCTAGAATAACTTTTCTCTCAAAGTTGATTTTTTTCTCCTCTTTTCCATAGCTTATATTTGGCCCATTTGTATCGTTCAAGTGGAACTGAAGGGTCGAGTCAGAATGTTTTTAGTATATGAAAGGTCAAGGATCATGGATCTCGTGACATGACATGGAAACCCGACACCATTTTTTAATTTTTGGCACAAAACCCGATGTACACAAGTTGTAGTGGTGAAACCTGTGTATACACATGTTGTACAATAGGTAGGGCACGTATATGTGGAAAAATAATGTTTTTATCTCTGGGATTTACAAAAAGGGACTTCAAGTCTTCATACGGAAATGGAAAAAGGCCTTTTGTGCAAGTTTGCATAGGGTGAGGAAAATATTTCTATAACAATGGTAGTAGTGGATCGACTAACAAAGTATGCCCATTTTTTCTCTCTTTATCATCCTTTAAAAAAAAGTAAAGTAGCCACAACATTCATGGAAGCAATTCAAAATATACATTGAGTCCCTAAGATTATTGTAAGTGATAGAGATCTAATTTTCACTGGAAAATTTTGGACTAAATTATTGTTTTTCTTGGGTACTCAATCGGCTCACATCTCATCTTATTTTCTGTAACATCCCGCTCTGGTGCACTGAGAAAACTTATTCTTTTAGGACACTTGCTTGCAAGTGATCTGGACTTTTATGATAAGAAAACATTTATCCTTGATTATGATGCGATATGATAGATGACATGATGTTTTACTGCTTTGACATGGACAGGTGCTATTGACTCGGTTTTACTGAGTGTGCAGGGTTTTTGGCCTTGAGGATGCAGAGGCATCGACAGGACCCCTTGGACTCCAGATCGAGTCAGGGAGTGTGCTTTGGGGTTGATTGTGTACTGTGATTTTAGTATATTTGATTTGATGATATGATGTGGACATGTTTTGATACGATTGTTGATGATCCAAGATAACGATATCTTGTCGACTAGACTCACATATGGAGTAAAGGGGCCACACACGATTTCCAGAGAGGTTGAGGGAGAGGTGTGGACAATAGCCCTGCCATAGCCTACTAGCACTCCCACCGTGGCTCAAAATGTAGGTTAACGATTACCTAGTTCGAGAGGATCCACAATGCCGTGAGGGAAGACTGCGACAGTCGCTCACGATGATTCTAAAGGGCGTGCAATAAGGCGAGGGCCTTATTCTTTAGAGCCCTTAGTCTTCCACAAGTTCACTTGCAGAGTTTTGACTCCAGGGGTTATTGATGTCTACCAATCAGTCAAGAAGAAAGTGGCACCCTTGGAGCACGTGGTGCATCCTGAAGGGCATGTTGCGCAAAGGAAACACAAGAAGCGAGTGACACCCTTGGAGCACGTGGTGCATCCTAAAGGGCACGTCGCGCAAAGAAAACAATAGAAATGAGTGGCACCCTTGGAGCACGTGGTGCATCCTGAAGGGCACGTCGCGCAAAGGAAACACTAGAGGCAAGTGGCACCCTTGGAGCACATGGTGCATCCTGAAGGGCACGTCACATTGATGTTGATGAAGGAACAAACCTAGATGGCCCTGAGACTTTTAACACATTAAGAAATTCTTAAAACAACTTCCCTAAATAATTGTCACCCAGTTTAGAATCTAAGCCCTAAGTCTAAAACTTCTCTAGGGTAAAATTTTGTTTAACCTTATAAAAAAAGACCCTATAAAAATAAAAATAAAAATTTGAAATAAAAACCACCTAAGTAATAGTTTCAGTCTTCATAAATTTTTGGGGTAAAATGAAGAGAGAAATAATTTAATTAAATTCCGTGGTTTTAAATTGTAAAGAAGAAATAAATTATTTAACTTGTGAAAGTGTAAAAATATTTCAAATTTAATAATAAAAGGAAAAGAGTAAATAGCGCAACTGCCATTTTGGCCCTAATAATAAGGGAAAGAGGGGAACTTATGGAAAAGGTGAGGTCAACATAGTAAGGAATCTGTAATTAAGAACCTTCTAAAATGAACTAAATTAGCAACTTCATTTTAGGGAAAGTATTTAAACCTGTAAGGGAATCTAGGAACACCCAGGAGTAAATTTAGGAGTAACTCTAGGTGGGTGAGGGAAATGAGACAATTAATAATTTAAAGAAAATAATTATTGGAGGAAAGAGGGGGATGGACAACACTTGTGCGAAGGAGAATATTTAGAAGATTTTTATTGAAACTTAATTTAAATGTGATTTAGGGAAAGTTGGAGGGATAAAAACTCTATAAAAGAAAGGGAAGATGAGGAAGAAGGGGATAGGCTATTAGCATAACGTTATGCTGCTGGAATTGTGACTTGACTGATTACTTGTGAGGAGTTGGGATTTCCCAGCTCGGATAGGAGTGGTAGCTCGGCCTTGCGAGGTGAGTTGGGAGCTAGACATACCATCTGGATAGTGTGTGGCCCCTTTGCGGCTCAGGGGGCTAAGGGGGAAGCAGAGTACCCCTAGCGTTGGCTGGGAGGTACCGGTGTAGTCTTGACGGTCGACGAGCAGGATTGCATGGAACGCGCGGACAACATTCGAAGCAGGCGAACAGGCAAAGGTACGCCCTTCGGTTGAATGATAGACAGTGTAGAATGTATGGTTTAAATCTGTAGGAGTATTATTAGTGGATGAAAATGGATTAATTAATATGTCCAAGAAATATCCTAAAATTTTGCGTCTGAAAATTTCTTATGACTGAAATTTTATGCTTGAATTTATAACTAAATTATTGTCTGTTCAATTTCTGAAGTTTTATGACTGAAATTTGACTGAATCTTACCCGTCTAAATGCATGTCTTGTTAGAATTTGCATGTCTTAAAAGTATTAAGGGTTTGGATCGGCTGTAGTGCAACCTGCGTTAGGATTGGGCAACGTAAGTTGTGTATTGAAACTTCTGTAGTGTAACCTTCATGCTGGAAAATTTACATAATGACCTTATATGTTCAGAACTGACTGTAAAGCCTTGTTGGGTTTAGAATTTGCTTGTATAATCCTTGACTGAAATAGCCTGGCTAAAATGCAGTTATGGGTAAAATTTGCATGTCCGGATGCATCAATTTCTGAATGACTGAAACACATTTTTGGTTGAAATGCGTTGAATCTCTTGAAGTCGTGCTATGACTTGTCAACTATGCTTAAGATGAGTCGGAGGCACTGTTAAGAATTGGGGGTTCTATGTTCTGTTTTTGTTCAAAACTCTTTAAGATTTTACCACAACCGCTGATTCTTCCATCCTTCCATACTTCTAAAGGACGCATCTTCGGAGAAGGCGTTGTTACTTCTGGCAATGAAGTTTGACCGCGTGTGCTTGCAACTTGAATTAAAATCTTGAAACGAGACCGTTAAACTCGAGTCATTTGCCCTTGAACTGTGATTTATAACCCTTCTTTTTTCCCCTTCCAACTGCATGAAATTTCGTTCGGTTCGCCCCTGCCATCCACCCTTAAACCTTTTCAACTTGCCTCTGCAACTGTCATATCACCAGTGTTCTAGCCCCCGCCACAGCATTTAGTTACCTTACTTCTTCGCCTCTGCTGGCTGTGTACAGTCATTCCTGTAATGATGGAATCATCATCCCTCTACGAACTGAACCCAGTTGTCGACGACTACCTTTGCAAGTCGTGATGTGTATAGCGGGGAAGGGTGTCTCTAAGACGTGGTCTAGTTAACCCGCCAACTTTAACTCTTGGTTCTTGGCATTCGACTTGATTGTCGCCATGTTAAAATTTATGGTTTTCTAGCCTGTACCCATGGCCCTTCGATTCTAGTGCCGATTGACGGCTTCGTTCCCTTTATGCCAGCAACAAGATCTGGAAAAATCGCTCGTTCCCCTCCTCTGTCAGCCCTCAGTTCTGTGGTCAGTGCGATTATCCAAGGCGTTTGTAGACTACGTAAGCTGCCCCGCTGTCAGGTTTTTTGCAGGCACTATCTATGGCAATATCTATGGGAATAACTGTTTCCTTCCCTTATTTTGGTTTACGCAATAGTAAGGGAACAAATAATAGAAACACATTGGATTCATGGAGATTGCGGTGGGAATTATTTCTCTATTTAACAATTGGGAAGAATGTCTTTTATTGCTTTGTTACTGTTAGATTTATCTATATGCTCTCCTGTATGTAATGTGTTAATGTGTTAATGGCTTCAATCAGTTTTAAAAGTGTTAATGGATTCAATTAACTAAAGTGCACATTTATAAATTGTTTTTGATATTAACACCTTAATACTTAAGTTATTGTTTTAATGCCTTCAACATGATGCGATCTAGGTCATTGCCCGAAATTGTTTGTTGTTGAGCAAAACAGTTATTAACGTAATTCTCATTTCCTTTCCTGTTATTACCATAGCACAGTAGGGGTGAGAAGGAACTCTCAAATAAATCCACCATTTTATTGGTTGGTGAACACTGTACTTTTTATTATCATTCTGTCTCATATTAATCATTTTCAAATGTTTAGGTTACTATTAAGAAGGAACACCTTCCCTTGCGTCTTCCACTATATGTTGTTGGGATATAACTACTCTAATTGCATTCGAAATCAATCCTAAAGATAGTAACACCCTTTTTTTTTTAACAGAGGAATTCTGGAAATGAAGTCTAGAACTAATTCTGCTCGGTAAGAGTTTTTGCTTCTTAAATGTTTTTAATGGAACCAATCCGAGGTAGAGATTTTGCAGAAGTGTACACCTGCACAGTATAGATTGTAGCGTAGTCTGATTTAAAACGTGTTTAAAGTACTAGATCACAGCCTTGAATATCTTAGATGTATTGAATCGTCTTGGCTTATCACTACTTACATTAAAGTTGGGATATCATGAGCTAGTTGGATTGAAATGTAACAGTACCTTCCTAAGGAAACTAATTTACTCTTTAAGTTTATCACATAGTTAGTGTGAAGAATAAATTATAACTAGCGAACCTTTCATTTTATAATTATTAGACATATAAAACATATGGATAAAGGTGAAATCTCTAGTCATGGTTCATGTTAGTTAAACCTATAGAATTGAGTTGTAGTTGGTAAGCTTAAATTAATCATAAACTGTTATTGTAATTTGTGTATGTGAAGTTACCATAATATATGGTCATTGCAAAATGAAGATGTAATGTTACTATATTACAGAATAAAATGTAAACGTTATTGTTTGATAATATCAATGTAGTGTTATGGTTACTCTATTGCCATGTTATTGTAATATAAAATTAAATGTTATTAGGTTATAGTAATTTATTTGTTGGCAACATACAAGAAGTAAGGTAATTGATATTTCATTTGCAAAGTTATTTTAACATAAAATGTAATGTGGTTATTATTATACCTAGAAATGATGTTGATTTTTGTGGAATTGTTAACAAAAAAAGGGCGAGGTCATTAAACTGAGTACAACCAGTTATTATGAGTTAGTAAGCGGGAAATGGAAATTAATTGTTTTTACATTATTTTCAAGGGTAGATGGAATAACACGCCGTTAAATGAAATTTAAAATGGAGAAATTGGTCTGTAATTAAAATGCCAATTGAGTCATAGACAATGCATCGCCTTAACAATGGTTGGTTGTTGTCTGAATTCCTGTCTTGCACCTTCCGTGGGGGACGTGGTTTCTTATTTAAGTATTGTTGTGCTTGGTTGTAATAATTTCATTGCTTGGTTTTCTTGTGTCGGGCAGGATGTAGACACCTCCATGTTCCTTAGAATAGTTGCCAGCCCTGAGACCTTAAATGGTTAAAATCGATGGGAACATGGGCTTGAGCGTTGTTTATGTGTCTTGGAGGCCCTAACCATTGCAGGGTAGGATGGATGGGTAGTCATTCTGACTTATTTTCGAGTGATTGTCATTATTGTGTCTTATGTCGTCTTGTTGTGTTCATCGTGATTGCGTCTTGTTCATCGTCTGGTGGTGACGCAGAGTCGAATGTGTTTGTTTCCCTTGTACACGCGCGCACACACTTTTAACAAAAAAAAAAATAATAATAAAATTGCACTTGTTATAAGAGGTTTGGCGTCGTAACGAGGAGGATCGTTACATATGGTATCAGAGCGAGTTCGACCCGCGAATTGGGATCGCTACGGCTTTTGTTGACATGATTTGATTATACTGTTGTTGATCAAGTTGATGGTGTGCGTGTAGGTAATCATGGTTAGAGGGTACCGCGGAGGCAGACGACGGGGTGCTAGGGGAGGAGGCACGATGCCTCCAGTAGCATCCACACCTGAGGGACCTCGCCCCCAAGGAGACAAGAAGGTTCTCAGACAGGAACAGATAGCAGTTGGCGACGTAGTTGGGATGATGAGATCTTTTCAGCGCATGTCTGAGGCACTGATCAGCTGCTTGGACAGAGATGAGGCCAGGGCGCCGGCACCCGCTGAGGTTCCACCCCGTGCACCGGTCGTTACTGGTAGCATTCAACGTGAACTCGAGAAAGTCAAATTTCTCGAGTTCTTTGGTGCCCCGGATGGTGCAGCTGTCGAGGCATGGTTGGAGAAGCACCCTTCTATGGTGGAAGACGCTCCTACCACAACTGAACATGGCCGTCGAAGACGTGTCATGGGAACTGTTCGAGGAACGGTTTAGAGAGAGGTACCTTTCAGAGGAATTCATTGAGCGTCAGCTCAATGAGTTCAATGCATTACGACAGGGAGGTCATACGGTGCCCGAGTACGAGGCATGTTTTATGGAGCTGCTCCGGTATGCTCTGCACCTTAACACAGAGAAACTTAAGGTCAATCGGTTGATGTTCGGCCTTAACGGAAGCCTGCATGTAAAGGTTAGGATTTTGATTCCTCAAACCTTGCGCGATGTCGTCCAGAAGGCCCTCATAGCAGAGGAGGAGCTTATCAGTGGGGGTCAGACCAGGACTCCAGTGAGACCAGCAGGGCAAGGTTCATCTGGAACACAACAGCATCAGACACCAAGGAGACATACGTCGGGATATCATGGCTTCCAGAGGGGATCCACTTTCACTACACCCCGGCGACCGAAGCCTCAGCAGCGGACACCTTATCGGGGACCACAACATTAGCAGCAGCGTCGCCCGCAGTAGCNAAACAGACCAGGGTTCCAGGTTAGTGGGCCGTCATCTTCTACTTCGGGTACCGAGACTACTGGGTCGAAGAAGGGGTGTAGGACGTGTGGAGAGCCACACTACCAGCGCAACTGTCCTGTGGAGAGGACCAGAGTGTCCATATCAGCCAGACCCACTACAGTGGGAGATATGGGCAAGGCCCATCGGATTCATGCAGGGGTGAATAACCGCTAGGCAAAGCACCAGTCGACTGTGCTCGAGACAATAGGTACTATCGCTGACCAAACCCTTAGTATTTTGATAGATCCTGGTGCTACCGAGAGTTTCATTTATGGTGCAGCGCTAAAAAGGATTAAGGTAAAGGCAATCGATCAGGATGAGTTTAGCTTCGTGGAGATGGCTTCAGGAGCCAAATAGAAGGTTGGAGGAAAGGTTACGGGCTGTGCCCTTAGCCTGGGAGAGTTTTTCATGAGGGTCAACTTGTACGTCACAATCTTAGGATCTTATGACGTCATGATCGGTATGGATTGGTTGGAATCGCATGAGGCGATACTCAAATATAAGACGAAATGGTTGAGATTGGTTGATGATGAAGGACAGAGACGTGTGATTGTAGGACGGAACCAGGGAGTTTCCCTGAGGTTCGTCTCTTCCTTACAGTTATGGAAGAGTATGCGCAAGGGGTGCAAGCTTTATGCGATCCTTATGCTAAATGAAAAGGGAGTAGTGGAAGGTCTAGAACACCTTCTGATGGTGAAGGAGTTTGCAGACGTATTTCCAAAGGAGTTACCTGGGATGTCGCCTAAAAGGAAATTGGAGTTTACCATAGACCTGAAACTGGGGACCGAACTGATAGCAAAAACGCCATATCAGATGTCGACCCCGGAGTTGCAAGAGTTGAAAATGTAACTGAAGGAGTTGTTGGACCTAGGACTGATACATCCTAGTGTGTCACCATGGGGTGCACCTGTTAGTTTCATTCGGAAGAAGGACGGATCATGGAGGCTTTCCATTGACTACCGTCAACTGAACAAGGCTACGATCAAGAATCAGTATCCCTTACCAAGAATTGATGATCTATTCGATCNTGTGAGAGCACAACTTGTATGGGAAGTTGTCCAAATGCTCTTTTTATCAATCGAGGATTCACTACTTAGGGCATGTCATCTCTAGCGAAGGTATCACCATGGATCCAGCCAAGGTCGAGGCTATTATGGAATGGCCTGTGCCGACGAATGTCACGGAGGTGCGTAGCTTTATGGGTTTACCAGGATACTACCAATAGTTTGTCGAGGGATTTTCGAAGATAGCAAATCCGATCACGGAATTGAAGAAGAAAAATAAGAAGTTTGTTTGGACCGAGAAATGTGCGAAAGAATTTCAGAGGCTTAAAGAGTTGTTGACAACAGCGCCGATACTAAAGGTTCCTGACATGGACGTGGACTTCTTGGTATGCACAGACACATCCAAGGAAGGTTTAGGCGGAGTCTTGATGCAAGACGGACAAGTGATTGCTTACATTTCGAGGAAATTGAGAAGGCATGAGGAGAACTACACGACGCATGATTTGGAGTTATTTTCCATCATATATGCCTTGAAGGTTTGGAGACACTACCTTGTTGGATGAAAATTTGATCTAAAGACTGATCATTGTGGACTACAACACATTTTTACACAAAGCGACCTGAACACGCGA
>JASDQU010014968.1:132065-145535 GCA_032191745.1 Picea mariana
GGGTTCTCTTACTCCACAAAGCGTCTTCCCATGAGGGCTTTCACCATAAGGGGACCACTTTGGAGTTCATCCATATTTACTTCCTATCAACCATGAAAAAACAATAATGAGTCATATTTACATCAAACACTATTAGTTCCATTACCCAAACCTTTGTGCTATGGGTCTTTCTTCAAGGGTTGACATCAATGACAACCAACCTTAATCAATAATGGTCACCTTACAGTTTTTGGGGATTTTGAACTTGTTGTAAACCCCGTACGTAAGATATTCTCTCTTAGAAATAAGTTAATGAAACGTTACACCCAAAATGTTTGGGAACTTATCTCAAACTTACTATCTTTCAACATCACTCATGTTAAAAGGGAATTGAACTCAATGGCTGAAAGGTTAGTTGTTTTTGCAGCCTCTCCTACTCAAAAAAATTTGCCACAAGGACCCGATTGTACCTTTCAATCTTTGTATCATCCGCATATCCCGGAAAATATAGAGTCATGGAAGGTCTTCCCTAGTGATGAGAGAATCTATGCTTTCATTCAAAATGAACCTTGTAAGCCTAAGGAAATTATATCAATAGAAGATAACAAAATTCCTAAGCGCTTGACTCCTATAGAAAGTTCATTTTCATCGAGTGATGTAGGAAAAAAATAAAAACATAAATAAGAGGAGTTGAAAAGGAAAGTGGTAGAAACCATTTCCTTGAACATTGGAACACCCGAGTCTCCAAAGAATGTTAAAATAGGTGCCCAATGTTCTGAAGAAGAAAAATTGAAGTTCACTAAGTTGCTTGGTGAATTTCAAGATGTTTTTGTTTTGTCCTATGAGGATATTCATGGTTTTAATCCTACTATTATACAACACGCCATTCCTATCAAGGAAGGCATAAAACCAGTTAGGAAAAAACAAAGACCCATTAATCCTGCACTGGAAGCAACTATTCAGAAGGAGTTGGAAAAACTCTTGAATGCTAGGATGATTTTCCCTGTTAAGTATTCTGAGTGGGTTTCTAATTTGGTTCCCATTCAGAAGTCAATAGGTCAGATCAGATTATGCATTGATTTTTTCACATTGAATAGGGCCAGTGTTAAATACCATTTTCCTCTCCCTAATATGGAAATGATTTTGCAGCAAGTTGCAGGTTCATAGATGATGTCCTTACTTGACAATTTTTCTGGTTATAATCAAATCAAGGTGAAAATGGAAGATAGATTTAAAACCACTTTTATTACTCGTTGGGGCACTTTTGCTTATGAACGTATGCCTTTTGGATTATCTAATGCAGGTGCTACTTTTAAAATATCTATGCAAATAACTTTCGACGATTTGATTGGTAAAATTATTCATATTTATCTTGATGATTTAACTATGTATTCTAAAAACCGATCAGATCATTTTGGTCATCTTAGAAATATTCTTGGCATTTCTTTAAATTCTTCCAAGTCTATTTTCGGCATTACCAAGGGAAATCTCCTTGGACACATTGTCTTGGATTCATGAATAAGCATTGATCCTGAAAGGATTATTGTTATCCTAAATTTTCCTGCTCCTACTTCCAAGAAGGAGGTTCAAGATTTTATGGGTGTTATTAACTTTGTCTGTAGGTTTGTTCCTAATTTTGTTGTGATGGTTAAGACAATTCACAATATCCTTAAGAAATATCATTCTTTATCTTAGATAGATGATGTCAAAAATGATTTAGTAGGGATCAAGAAAGAAATCAGTTCTGCATCGGTTTTGGCGAAGCTGAATTTTGAGAAAGAATTTATAATATATACTAATGCTACAGAGGAAGCAGTTTCTGCTATCCTCCTTCAATGTGATGACCAAGATAATGAAAAAGAAGTGGTTTACATGAGTCAAATATTTTCTGAAGATGATTTTAAATACTCTTTTATTGAAAAGAATTCTTTCTCTCTTGTTAAAGATGTTGAAAAATTTCGCCACTTCATCTTAGGTAAGCATAAGCTGGTAAAAGTCCCTTTACTTGTTGTCAAGGTCTTACTCTCACAGACTTATCTCTCAGGAAAGATTTCATATTGGATTTCCAAGATTCAGGATCATGTTATAACCATCATGACTTCTAAAACTACCAAGGGATGTGACATATCCCTTCACTTAGCTCATCATGTTGAAATGAGTGAAGAAATTGTTGAACATGATAGATCTCTATCAACACTATTTTACATTGACAATCAAATCCTTCTTGTGTTTGAACATCCTTGATATAAAGATTTGGTTTTCTACTTGCAAAATCAAAGATGTCGAGATAACTTAGACACTCATCAAAGAAGAAGGCTCTGCCTCGAATCTGCTAGATACGTCATTATAGGAGACTTCTTGTTTAGAAGATCTACCGATGGTATGTTACTTCGTTGTGTGAAAAATGAGGAAGCACAAAAATTGTTGTAAGATACTCATGGTTCTTCAAATTATGTTATCCATGTAGGAGGTCACTTTTTTGCTAAAACAATTGCTTTCAATATTATCAAGAAAGGGTACTATTGGTCTTCAATCTTTCATGATTCTTATAATTTTTTGAGATCTTGAGACAAGTGCCAGAAATTTGTTGGGAAAGAACGTCTTTCTGCTATGCCTTTAAAACCTGTCCTATCTGAATTTCCTTTCTCAAAATGGGGTCTAGACTTTATTGGTCCTATTAATCCTCCATCTTCAGCAGGACAAGTCTTTATTTTGATAGCCACAAACTATTTTACAAAATGGATTGAAGTTGTCCCGCTTAAACATTCTCAAGATGAGCATGTGATTTCTTTCCTTGAAAATAATATTTTTTCCATATTTGGTCTTCCTTTGGAAATTATTACAAACAATGGTCCAGCTTTTATTTCTGCTAAGCTGGCCCAATTTTTAGTTAATTTGGGGGTTAAACATTTTACCTCATCAACTTATTATACCTAAGGTAATGGGCAAGACGAGTCTACCTACAAGAATCTGGTTAGAATTATCAAGAGACTCATTGAATATAAGCCTTGTCAATGCCATACTCTCCTCACTTATGCCCTTTGGGCAGATCGCACTACCACCAAGGTGAGCACTAGTTTCACTCCTTTTCAGTTTGTTCATGGTCAAGAATATATTCTGCCTACTGAGTTGGAACTTTCCTCCTTAAGGTTAATGCTACAGGTCAAAGAATTAAATTATTCTGATGTTTCTCAAAGAATGAATGCACTTTTGGCTTTAGAGGAGCAAAGTACATTTGCCTTTGATAATATAAAGAGAAGACAACAGACAATTAAAATGTTTTTCAACAAAAGTGTCAAGGCTATCAAATTTAAAGTTAATGACAAGGTACTACTATGTGATTCAGCTCATGCTGATAGAGGAAGGCATTCAAAGTTTTAGAAATTATGGCTGGGTCCTTTTAAGATTGCTTTTGTCCTGGGTGAAAATTCTTACATTCTAAAGGACTTACAAGAGCGATTGTTTTCCTATAGCATTAACGGTTCCCACTTAAAACATTACGTGGAATCAACTTGAAAAGTTTAACGCTGTATGGAATGTTTTCTGTATTATGGTAGTTTTTCTTTTCTATTTTTACATTTCTGTCATTTTATTTCTGCTTATTTCAATTTCGTTGTTTCATTTCTGCTAGGATATTTATCGCTTTTTGTTCTTTTGACTTTTTTTCTTGTCAAAATAGAATGTTGGATCAGTTTTGTCACAACAATGCTTCTGCAAAGTATTTTTAATCAATAGCAATCGAGTTACACAACTGTCATGATGTTCCCCTTGAAAACATCATTGAAATTGTTATCTTATTCAACTACTGTTTTAGAATATAGTTGGTTTTATCCCTCTTCTTCTTTCCTTTTCTTTCATCCATTTCAAGATTCAAAAGAGCAGTTCATAAAAAATTTCTCCTAGAAATCAAGAATTTGTTTTAGTTGAATGATTATGCTTACATGGATAAACCCCCTCATACTTAACAATTTCCATGAGTTATTCCCAAATGCTTGGTCATATTTCGATTAAATCCGATAACTTCCTCCTGTTGCATAATCATTATGATTTATATCTTCTTGATCTGATGTTACATGGTCTGCAAAACTAGAAATTATGAGTTCTTAATCTGGTGGAAACAAATTTCCCTATGGAGTCGCTAGTTTGTTGACGATTAAAATCACAACGATGAATTCCGCCCGCAAAGGATTGTTAAAAGTGATATTATTTAATTCTGATAATAATATAATACTAGTAGGTGGGACCCCCTTGTAGACTAGAGGTGCAAGGATAGACATATTACACATGTTTTGCTATTGTTATGATTTTTCCTACACAGTCCTACATTTTTTATGATGCAGTCTTGGTTTCATTTAGCGTGATAATAAGTAGATAATGCATTATTATGGAATTCTTTTGGTAATCACTTGCGACACAAAACAGTTTCCATGGGTATGAGGATCATGTTGTTTACAAGTGCTATGTTATAACCTTGTTACTAGTTCATATGTTGATTACTTAGCCATATATATGCAAGGGATACTTAATGAGATATTGTTCAAAAACAAAGGGAAATTATGGAAAGGTTCTATAGTTCAAACAAAAGGAAAGAAACTATGTATTAATCCTTGAGCTATAATAAAAGACTACATGAAAATTTCGAATGAAAGAATTAATGGGTACAAGTGTTTGTCCTAACTATTATACTATGGTTTGGTTAATGGACATGCAAATTTCATTAAAGTCGAATGGAGGGACATATAGCAATGTGGATATGGATTATTGTGTGGAGTTATGGCAAAGGTGGTGCACTATACAATAGATATGGTCTCATATCTTACGATGGATTGGCATTGATTATACATTGGTTATATGGTTTGATTTATTGGTGGATGTTATGCTTATTGGGTTGTCTCATACTTGGAATTGAATGGGGTCAGGTGAGGAAGCGACGTGCATTTACTACACGTCACTCCAAACCTTCCCTATCGCCTGTCACCCCAACAATGTTGCATTGTTGGTTGTGAAGCTCTGCATTTTCGGGTTTTTGGAAAGGAAAGCTCGACCAACTCGTCATTTTAGCATTTTTATCACAGGTATGGTTCTTTTCTCTCCATCCATGATGGATTCTCTATTTTATGAACCAAATGGTGGCTCAAGGATGCTTTGATTTCGTCTGTTCTTGAGATTTTCAACCATGTGTAAATATGGTGTTATGGATCTCTTTGATCACTATAAAATGTTGGAAATTGTAAGCCAAGAAATGGGTATTATTAATTTTGCATGTTGGTTGTTTTCTCGATTAGTGTGGTTTTTATGATGAGTCTCTATGCAATAATTGTGACAGTGGTGCAATAAGGCTCTGAGTTTGATGGTCGAGGTTTTTTATTCACCGTTCTGTGTATCAGTGTCTGTCAACTCGTTTCCCTCTCGGTTGTTGGGGTAATCCTTATCCAGTTGCAGATAAACCACCATAAGTTGGTGTGTTATTTTCTTTAAAACCCAATCTATGGTTGATGGCCTGTTCTTACTGTCTTCTCACTGAAAGCGTACCAAAGATCTAGTCTTGGTTGGCCTCAAATGTTAATATAGGCATGTGTGGGTATTGAATTGATACGAGTTATATCTTGGCGTTCTTCCACAAAGAATGTGTGTGTCCTCATTGTTGTTGTGTCAAAAGTTATTAACTTCCCAGGGTGATTGGGGGAGACATTATCTCGTTGTGCTTGAATACCCGCCATTGTTAAGATAACCCTCGTCTCTTCTCTACAAGTATTAGAGGCACCTGTGTGCACTGGGTTATTTAAATCTGTTTGTCTCTGCTCTCTTGGGATGTTAACTTATGGTTCTATCAATGGCTTGGAGTAATAAGTTGAAGGACTGTATGGCTTACTTCTTTTTCATTTTCAAAATTGTATTTTGGCCAGTGGTTGTTAATCAATGGTAAAATGGATATAAGTCTTGGAAGACCATCAACTCTTTTTGTTTTTGTTTAAAAGGACAAACAAACTTGTGTTTCCTCTCTGCATTTGATTTTTGAAAGAGCCTGACTCAGACTCAGACTGCCTCTACTCTCCTTGGGTAGCTTCGGGTTTGTCAAGTGTCAAGTTATCAATTTAATGATTATGGAATTTTGAAGACGTGTATTCCCTCGTTTATAAGCCCATCCTTTTGGGTCGAATCTCTGTGATGTCCTTCTGTAATGAATTTGTTTGACCAAATAAGAAATAAAACGAGCAGTTTCTTACAGTTGAGAGTTGTCTTTCTATTCATTTATGGTCTCGATCACTGTGTTTAATCCAATATGATTTTGATTGCTTAAAGAGACACATGTGTGAGTTTTACCAAACTTGATCAGGATTATGGCAAGTTTAAAAAGGTTCATGTGTGTCAGATTAATTTTGTTCGCTTCACATATGATATAGTTATATCTGAATCATCGTGCAGACTATCAATTATTTAAAAAAGAAGTTATATGTGCTGATACACAAAGATCAAACTCGGGGTTTATGTTTGGGTTGACTATTATTATCATTTCAAGATTTTGTCGATTGATATGATTGAAGACATGTGTATGATTGAGCGTGCTTTTAAGTCTGTCCACTTTAAAAAAAAAAAGACATCTATGTACAATTAAATCAGGCCCGTTTTTTATTGGAGAAAGTGACTGTTGATTGTTTATCATGGTGCATTATTGATTATCGGGGATAGATGTTGAGCATATTGTTGTGCACGTTTTTTTATATTAAAAGGGAGAGATCAACATTATAATACACAATATTGTTGAATGTAAAAACATTTACATAATTTATAATGCACAGATTGTTATAAATTAAGGGTTTATGGGAAAATTCAATTTCTATTGAGACAACAAGCAGTTTGCATACAATTGATGAGCAGGGAATGTTTTGATCTTGGAAATGGATGCTTTTTGGATTAAATTTGAATAGAGTTATGATAGTTGATTTATTTAACTTATTTTAAGAACAATATCCATCTGATTCCCTTTCATTTTCTCACTTTTTTCCTCATTACAAATACCCTCATGTTCCCAGATTCACTTTGCATGCCCTGTGCTTTAAAATTAAATTAAATCTCTGTATTAAAGTGATTAAGAAATAACACAGAGATGGATCACATCTGATATGTTTTGGTTATTGTTGCACAATCGATTATTTAATGATTTGTTGAGAAATAATCATGTTTTACTCCCTTTTATTTTCTCACTTTTTCACTCAATACAATCCCCTCAGATATCCCAGAACCCTAATTCACCCACTGCTAATTGACAATGATTAAATGAATTTTATGGATTGGATTGCATGGGTATGATGTGATTGTTGAGCCAAACTTTGTTTCATAATAAGAGATTGTCATGTATGGTTTGTTTAAGAAGCTAGTTGATAATAATCGCTGCATACAAGATGAGTTTCTTCAACAAAGGAAGTCATGGCTGAAATAACATGGGTAGAGGAAATTGGAACAGAGGGCCTAGAAGGCCCTGATTCTCAATACATTTTGATGCAGATCCTCAAGAGTTAAACCGACTTTTCCAAGATGGAGTTTTCAATTGGATTGGACAAGGGGTATTCCAACCTGTTATCTCCTAAAATAAACTTGTCATTCTATTTGATTTTTAGGTGATAGCATAGTCATGAATAAGTGTCATTTTTTATTTTTTTGGGTCTATGGTCTCCAAGCATAGAGAATAAGTTGTAAAGTCCAAAAATAAGTCGATTTGACATTTATTGTTTTCGAAAAATCAAATAAAATCTTTTCAACGGCTAATGTTGTTTTAAAACTTAAGATGAGTCATCGAAAGTTCAAGCTTCCGGCGGCAAAACGACATTTCAAAAAGACAGAGGAGTTGGTGAAAGTGAAGAATGGGTTTTTTAGACATCACATCAAGCAAGCCTGAATGTGGATTGAAGGACACATGTCATCAAGACATAATGATTGCTTAAGTGAATTTTTGGCATTATCCCATGTTCTCATCCACCGTTTATGTGTTAATCATTTCAAAATGGTTATGCAGATCATGTGAGGGTTTCGATGCCTTATCATTCTAGAAGACTGTTCAGCCATCATTACATTCTTTTCACTCGTTCCTGAATCTTGTTAACACCAACAAAAAGCCACCATTCGAATTTAAACACAACACGTGATGGAAGTTTATAAAAGGTTCTCTTTTCACCATTTGATAAAACATAAGTCATTCACTTTCACCTGCAAGCTCCTGCCTATTGGTAAGAAATATTTGTTTAAGGTCTTTCATATTAATTCATGGTTATTTCATATGGGAAAAGGGCGAGGAGGTACACCTCTCAGAAAGGAGCTAGACACCATACAATATTTACAATCTCACCCAGAAATCCGCCAGTATTTTTCAGATGCAGGTTGTCTCACTTATGTTGAAAGGCTATAGGAGGGATACCACCAGGGTATCACAGAAGTTTTTGCTCAGTCTTTTTATGGGAAAAAAGCCATAGTTGTCTCTTTGGAGATACAAGCATATGAAGCCGCCATAGCCTTTGCTACAGGCATGCCAAGGACAGGGAAAAACTGGTTCAATACTACAGTCACGAAAAACCTAGAATTTAGACCATACTTGAAACCAGAGTTTCAAGACATAATCTGGAAAAAAGACATTCCTAGTTCCCACTTAGAAAAGAAATGGAAAACTCTTCTCAAAGCCATCCAATTATACATAAATACAGAGGGAAGGTATGACAGGGTCATGCTGTATCATTTCAGGCTAATGGATCACTTTACAGGGAAGACACCTTTAAATTTTCCATTCTATTTCCAAAAAAGTCTTACTAAGATGTGCAACAGAGTTCGGGCTGAACCAGACAGCATTCAGAATGCCCTTTTTCATTTTGGTTTGATAAATATGACCATCGTAGAAGAATTAAAGAAGAAAGAAAGGACATGGGAACACTTTGTATTCTGGGAAGGTTTTGAGTTACAATCTCAACCTGATAAAGGTAAGAAGAAAGTAGGTAAGAAATCATTGACTCCTCAAAACAATTTGAAAAGGAGGAGAGCCATCACTCCTGAACCATCAGCAGAACTAGGATCCAGTTCAAAAGCCAAAAAAGCAAAGAAGAAGTTGGATTTGATGAAGACACGGAGCAGGTTGCACCAAAGAAGACAAATTTTCTAAATTTTCCATATTCAGATTCAGATGAAGAACCACAAAAAGAAGAAGTCCCTGTTGATGAAAATATAGAACTTTCCATGGAGCAAGAACCAGAGACTGATATGTTCACAAGTATTGAAAAAGGTGAAACATCTATCAATAAAAATAATTAGAACAAATAAAATAAGATTAATAAACTCAAAGAGAAAATAAGATAGCAGGAAGTGCTAGAGAGGGTGATAAAGGCCAGACGAGACTCTATCAAAGAATTTTGCAGAAACCAATGCAACCTTGGAAAGATTGGCACTTGAAAGTGTAAAGGAAAAGAAGAAGAAGAAGAGGATCATAA
Source organism: Picea mariana (assembly GCA_032191745.1). NCBI lineage: Eukaryota > Viridiplantae > Streptophyta > Pinopsida > Pinales > Pinaceae > Picea > Picea mariana. The sequence continues at coordinate 141,515 of JASDQU010014968.1, forward strand.
AGGACAATCACAGGCTATGGATATTAACTAAGCATTTGAAGAAAAAAATCAAAAAGTTGAAGGCCAAAATAGCTACACACCCAGATTTTCATGTTCTTGCAGAGGTCACTCAAAATTTGCAAGTGGATCAGTCCAAATAAATCAAGAAGAAAACTCATTTTTGAATTGTTTATATTTTTTGGCAAACCCAGGCTTTTCAGTAGTATAATCAGCATAACAACACACAGTTAGCCGCTGAAAATTAGGGCTTTCGACAGCTAACTCACATTTGTCAGGGAAAAAGAGCCATCGAAACTGTAGGAAACGGATTTTGAAGATCTGGAGCTCAAACAAAGGAGATTTTCGGTGATGAAGAATAAGGGAATTTCAAACAAATTTCTCCATACATTTTGTCTTCTTGTCTCGGAGTTTTGAGGCATTGAACAAGGTAGATAGGTAGATGATTAGCCTATCATTGTTGAAGATTGTTTACAGCTATTGAGGAACACATCCAGCTTTTGAAGAAAGACACCATCCTTATCATCATACATTAGGACCTTCATGCAGCTGTCAAAGACTTAGAGGATTGGAAACAAATCGAATTCTAGAAACAGACTAGATCCATACTCTTTGAAAGATTGTTATAACAGTTTTCTATTATTAGTATTTCAGATCCAATTTCTCGGGAGCTGAAACTGCTTGTAAATGCTATAAAGCCTGTCAATTTTTAGAGATTGAGGGTTCGAGTCTGGATAGAGAGACCTTGATGCTATTTTACTAGACTTTAAGATATAAAATACAAATCACAGTTTCCTTTCATTATTGATGTCAGATTGCCATTGCCTTTCTCTATATATACTTTGATTCAAGTTTGTCTTAACTGCTAATCAATGTTATCTCATTTTTTCAGTTCATAAGCTTGATTTAATAGTAATCTACAATATCTTATTTGACCCATCACATGTGTGTTCTGGTTAATAAGCATAGATTTCTTCATCCACCAGTTAAGTTATCTATCTGATCATTAATTCTTGAAAGCATTGTCTCATTTGGTTATATATATTTGACTGTCTTGATACCAATTCAGTAGGTCAGTTATCCCATTTGATCCACACATAAACACAAAAACAATTACACTTTAAGTTATCAGGATTCTTCAAGATACAACTTGAGAAGGACTCCTAGAGAGATAACACAACCTATATTGGAGATGCCTCCTTTCCATCCCCAACATGTCCCTAGTATCCCTGTACCCCCTCATGTTTCTATTCAACCTGAAGTTCTAAAGAATAATGGATGGTAGGAGATTGTTCACCCAACAGTCTCCCACCATCGTGGCTGGCCAAATTTGTGTCTACCTTCTCCTCCACCTGTTAACCCAAATGTCTAGATTTTCCCTACACATGCACATGTACAATCCTCCAACGCAAGAAAAAGACTCAAAACCGAAGTCCACCATATGCATGATAAAGGAAAAGTTGTCGTTGCTCCCTCTTCTCCTTCAAGTGATTCAACCAAATATGTTTCATCCCACATGCACTTGAAATATGAATGTTCTCATGTCATCAGTGAGATCAAGCCTCAAGTCTACATAGCCTAAGGCTAATTCAGGAAATTCAAAAAGGGATAACAACAACAAAGGGAAAATTGCCTCTCAAAGTGGCAAATACGGTTTTTTATTTTACTTTATTATTGTTTTATTGAGGATAGAGGATTGTTGAAGGTTTTGTACAACACAATAATTTTGGATATTTTGGATATTATATGTTTGCATATGATTTGAAATATCATTGATATTTAATTTTCAAATTATGGAAATGATTATGGGAGCCACAAGGAGGGATGTGTTTGATTTATTGTCTAGTTATGTTTATTTTTGTTAAGTAAATTAAAGGGAGTCACAAGGGGTCCCACCTACTAGTTATTACTTATTAAAACACCCTTATTATTATTATTATTATTATTATTATTATTATTATTATTAATTCTTCCCCTAAACTAAAAGTTAGTTGAGTTTTAGTTAACTTAACCAAATGAAGTGGTTGAACTACTTCAACTAATTTGGAATACATAAAAGCCAAATGAGGAGGAAGAACAAGAGGAGAATAGAAGGAGAAAACATACTAAGGTTTTCTCTTGAGCTTTATTGAGATAGTTCAGTTTTCATTCATTCTTCAATTCATCAAAAGCCTAATTCTCTTTTATGACAATAGGGTTTTATTGTAGAAAGCAAGATTCAAAGTTGAATTACATCATTCACACACTTGTTTTTGGGGGTCTCGATCTATCTTTGATAGTCTGTGTAGACTTTTCTATTTTTGAATTAAATTTCATGATTGATAAAGGATATTGTGCAGAATCAAGTGGGAAGCAATTTGTGGCATGCTGATCCAGATTTTAAAGTTTAGTTTTTACTTCTTGTCAGAGTCTTTTTGTATGGTTTTCATCGGGGATATCTAAGTTTGACTTTGGTCCAAACTCCTTCAGGTATTTTTGTAAAGAGAATTATTCTTTTGATTTCTTGGAATGAAATAATTGATTTCTATTCTGTCTCATCTGTATTAATATGTGACTTGGTATTTTTGTTTTTGTCTCCACATTTACTTTTTGCATATTTTATATTCAGAAAATTGTATAACAATGTTATATTTTTCAACAATCTTATATTCAAAAATCAGCCTAACCCCTTGTAATTAATACTTGTGGATTAAGAAACACATTTTGAGGATATAAACATAGGGTAACATTCCTGACTATCTTTCCTTAGCCAAGCAAGATCTAAAAATTCTTGAGTAAGATAATTTGATATATTTTCCTCAACAATGACCTCATTCTTAAGTCATGTGTTAGAAGAGGCTCCCGACACACTGGTTGTGAAAATGGGATTTACAGTCTTTAATGACTCTAGGTTTTATTTAGTGTCCTTGGAGAGTTTACTCTCCAATACTATTCCAAGGCCCTAAGCCTAGCTAGTGTTGGATTTCTATCAAAGAAGAGGAGTCTAGTACATTTTAGATTACAAAATTATTTATTATGGTTGTTTTTATGTTAAAGGGAAATAGATGAAACTTCGATGACATTTATAACTCTTGACCCAACCAAATCAATGCATAGATGTCAATGCAATTATTCAATTCAATGAATTCTATCTATGGGAGGGAAATAGTTTTTTTTTTTTTTCAAACTTTACAATGCAACCTCACAAGCTCCAAGCAACCATGCAAGACAAATTAGAACCAAAATTTTGACAATATCTCAAAACCAAACACTTCAAGAATGCATGTTGTCTTTAATGATCAAATTTTCTTATGCAAGCAATTTTTGTTTGTTTTTTCCAAATATGATGCAAATAGTTCCTTAATCTAAGAAAGAATGACAATATGCAAATGGAAAACCAAAAAATAAGTAAGCAAGGGTTGTATGAAATTGGTATTGATGCTTGGGAGCACACTCCAATGTCTCTACATGGATATCAACCCAAAAATCACAATGAAAGTGAATCTAGCAATGCATACAAACTGCAAGAGGGAAAACCAACCAAATGCAATCCAATACAAGACACAACCATATATAATCAAATATATTAGGTGCACATCCCAACTCAATGGATCACTAAGAAAAAAATAAATGGAAACAAGAAATCCAAACAAACCACACAAACACACTTCAAATCTAGATCGAAGACCAAAGGTGTGACAAAAAGATTCAAATAGAGATAAGATACAGAAACATAGACCAATTAAAGACCCCTGAGACCGGAGACTTCTGGATCTGACCAAAAAGATTTGAAAATTTTGCAACTTTTGAATCCTACAAGGGGTGTCATGGGTCATATAGCCTACAATAAGAGACCATTTGTAGGGTTTCATTGGTTAGTAGTAGTACTACAACCAAATACATTGTTGCTCTTGTTGATTAAGGTTGGTTGTCATTGATGTCAACCCTTGAAGAAAACCCCATAGCACAAAGGTTGGGTAATGGACCCAAGATTGTTTGATGTAAAGATGACTCGTTATTGCCTTGTCATGGTTGATAATAAGTA
>JASDQU010014968.1:145635-168016 GCA_032191745.1 Picea mariana
TTATTGGATAATAATGCTTCATTGATATAGCACTTGGATTATATGGTTAAAAGGGACTAAATTGCTCTATTACTGATTCACCCCCCCTCTCAGTAATCCAACAACCATAACCCATATTATAGGCATTTTCAATGCCTAGCAGTAATGCTTCACATTTAGTGACATTGTTTGTGCACGCAAACTCTAACCTATAGGAAAAGTTATGAATCTTACCCACAGGAGAGTACTGTCAGTGTTTCATGGAAACCTACACAAGAGACCTAGCTAAAACATACACAAACAAAGCTTATCAAGAAAAGGAAGAGAGATACATAATGAAGAATAAGAATCAATGTATATTATGATCTTAGCAATGAGTGAGTGATCTTCACTCATATAGGAAATGGAATCCTATAATTAGGAATGCATGCATAATAGTGATGGTCTAAGATTAGAAAGTCTAAAATCGAACTAATCAGTTAAATCCCACTGAACTAGTGTGTTGAAAATAGAAATTTCTCCAACACCCCCCTTGAGCATCATTATGGAGTAAAAAATGAGTCCCGACTACTAGCCCATTTTAGGCACTCATGTACAATGCAACTAATGAACACTAAATAAAAATGAGGAAAGAAGTGAAAACCACGTGGGAACAAACCCCCCCTCAAAAGATAATGTATCAAAAGAAGAAAATGATAGTTGCTAGGAAACTATGTTCTTCACTGCAAGACGATCCCACAAAGTCTGAAACTTCTGCTCACTGAAAGTCTTCGTGAAGATGTAGAAATATTTATGGATATGATGAAGTCCTTTGGAAACCTATCTAGCCTTGTACCTCTTGATCCTGTGGACCCATCTGCACTTGAAAATATTCCTTTCTGGTGGAAGTGGAACCAGATGCGAAGTCTGATTCTGTAGGAGTGAGTCATACTCCTTTTGCATGGTTGCTTGCCATAATGTATTTCCCACAACCCTATTGTAGTTTGGTGGATTAGTAGATTGAACCATATAGCAATGCATGGTCATCACAAGTTCTGAAGCTGAAAATACATGAGAAGACTCTTCATGCTAAGATCGAGTCCTCCACGAATCCAATGGATTCCCTGCAAGGTTTCCTGCTGTCTAAAGTGTGAACTGTGCCTTCTTGGGAATCTACTGAAGCTTCAGCATTGGCTTCTTATCTGGTTGTACTACCTTCTTGTTTCCATGTACATAATCTATGTGTATGGAATCATCTATGATGTCTGAAACTGGTGGAAGCACAAGAGTATATGCATATTGCACTGGAGGTGCATGCAAAGTACTCTCCTTATGTGTAAGTAGAAAAGATGAGTCATCATCAGAAAACTTAGTGAATTTATACAACCTTGACTTGTGATCCATCTCACCAATTGCAATAATGGAATTGTCATGCATGTCAATTACTGAAATTGAATCTGATGTAAATTCAACCTTTTTACATTTCTAAGTGATCTGATAAACTGAGAGAAGATTCATAGAAAGCTTTGGAACATGTAGAACACTCTCAAAAATGCCATTGTGGAGTTCCACTCTCCCTTCTCCTGCTACTGCTACTGGGGTATCATCCCCCATGAGAATAGGAGGTATTGAGCATGGACTCAAAGAAGAGAAAAATTCCTCTTTCATTGCCATATGATGTGATGCACCAAAATCTATAATCCATGAATCAGATGATGAATTAATTGCAACCAAAGCATGATGATTACCTTTATTAGGAGCAAGATCTTCTTCCTTCTGCTTCTTGACTCCCTCTGGAATAAAGTTTCCAAGGTTGTTCTGCTGAAGTGCTTGTACCATAAGTTCGATCTGTTTTTTCATGCATGTGGATTCTTCATGATTCGGTTTATTGCAGTAAGTGCATTTCTTTCCCTTCTTCTTCTTCTTGGAATCTGAAGAGTCTTTGGAACCTGAAGAATCATTAAAGGGTTTGGAATATCCCTCCTTCCCGTTCTATTTGGATGACCCTTTCCATCATGCATGGTGAGTGCATGTGCTTTGGGATATTTCATGAGGCCCATATGTATGAGTTTTGTCTACTCTTGTGTAAGAGACTCAATGAACCAAGCCAACGTAGGCATTTTCCAATTTGTTCCAAAAAGACATTTGCCATAATGGAAATTGGAGACATATACAATGTATTTTGGTCCTAGCTTGGTCAATATTGTTAGAATAAGTTGTTTCTCTTGTGTAGACTTGTTAATACCACATTCACTCAAGTTCAATATCAAATATTTGAATTTAGTAAATAAATCATGTATATTATCAAAACTTTTAGGGTCTAAGGTATTCAACTCTACCTCAAGCATATGACCTCGCATCTCATCCTGTTTTCCAAAGAGTCCTTCCAAGGTGGTCTAGATCTCATTTGGAGTCTTGCATGCGGCGATATGAAACCATATATCAATGGAGATTAACTCAATAAGTAGTCATGTGGCATCATCCTTACGGTTCACTCATCTCATCTTCTCAATCCTTGATGTAGGTTTTGTTTCTGTTGTCATCATCAAATTATACAGTCATTTCCTTATGAGTTGGAATTCTTCCTTAGGCTTATAATCAAAATAATTGTATGGTGTGAGGATTACCACCAAGTTTGACTGTATAATAGTTGTCCTATCCATCTCTCCCACTATTTCTAAGAACCCCTAAAAATTTACTCTCAATCTGCAAGTGAAAAATTAAGAAATCACAACAAAAAGGGCACTTTAAGTGAAAATTTGTATCAGTTTCAGGATATGATCTTTCGACTTACTTTCTAAGCAAATAGTGAGGAATATCGTCAAACGATTGAAAACCCACTTACAGAATGGGTCAATTTACTTCTCACACGAGCCGTTTCCTCAAAAACTTAATATTTTGGGAGCAATCATTGTAGAAAGGTACGACCACAGATTCATATCAGTTTCAAGAGGCTATCTTCCAGCTTCCTTTCTGAGCAAACAGTGAGGAATTTCTCCAAACGGTTGAAAACCCACTTGTAGAATGGGTCAATTTACTTCCCACATGAATTGTTTCCTCAAAAACGTAATATTTTGGGAGCAGTCACTATAGAAAGGTACGACCATAGATTCGTATTCATTTCAGGAGGCTATCTTTTGGATTACTTTCTGAGCAAACAGTGAGGCATCTTGCCAAATAGTTGAAAACCCACTTTTAGAATGGGTCGATTTGCTTCCTTAGCGGGCCATTTCCTCGAAAAATTAATACTTTTGGAGAAATAACTTCTGAAAGGTACGACAACAGATTTAGCTCGTCGAAACTCTGATTTTCCTTATTCGTTGGCTTGCTCCAAGCAGTGTAGCTCTGATACCATGTCAATGTTTCATGGAAACCTGCACAAGAGATCTAGCTAAATCATACACAAACAAATCTTATCAAGAAAAGGAAAAGAGATACACAATGAAGAATAAGAATCAATGTATATTATGATCTTAGCAATGAATGAGTGAAATTCACTCATATAGGAAATGACATCCTATAAGTAGGAATGCATGCATAATAGTTAGGGTCTAAGATTAGAAAGTCTAAAATAGAGCTAGTCAGTTAACTCCCACTGAACTAGTGTGCCGAAAATAGAAATTTCTCCAACAAGTACAAGATAATACCAGCTTTATTTCCTTCATTGGAGCATAAACCATCAAAGTGCATATGCCAAATCCCATCCTCTAATTAAATTTGTTCCAAGGTAGTGTTGTCCTCATCTGAAAAGATGGAATACACTCCTAGGTCCTTCTTGATATAATTCACATTAGGTTGTGGGACGCTTTCTATGTAAGGTGAAATTCTCCCCCCCCTTAGGACTATTATGTTTTTACCATTATGAGGAATGAATAAGTGTGCCTCATTGAGTGAGAGGTATCCACCCATCAAAACTTTCCAATCTCTTCCTAAGATGATCGATTAATTACTTACTGGCATGTCAATTACCTGAATATTAAGGGTTGTCCGTATTTCAAGATGCGCGTACAAAGCCAAGGTCACGTCCTTGTTTTCACTTATGGTCATTTGTTGTAAACTATTATAAGAGAGCATGCTTCTAACGTTTTCATTTGTACAATACAAGGCTAGCTCTTCCATAATAATTTTCAACATTACACTTGGGCCCAAATCGTCATCAATGAGACAACAATGGGAAATCTTACCCATAATCTTTACAGAAATATAAAATGGGGGATTTTTTACAGGGTGTCTAAAGTTACGTACACCTACTTTATTTATAGACGAATCCTCTTCATAGAGGTTGGCTATAATGAAATTTTTTCCTTCCATGAAATTTTTTAGATGCTTCTGTTGCTCTGGGATGAAAACCATGTCCAAAAGGGTAGCATCTTCTTTAATGTTGGCCAACTAATTTAGAATATTGTATTTGGAAGAGGGAAGAAGGGAGTTCCTTGATTGTCAGGAGCCTTAGGAACCTGATTGGTAGTAGTTGGTGAAGATGATCTTGGACTTGAAGAAGTGCAAGGAGGATCATATTTACCTTTTGGAGCATAGGATTTATTCCTAGTATTTATGATCATAACATCCTCTAGCTTTGCAAAGTCTGGGACAACAATGGTAGTTTCAGGTCGTTTACCAAAGATTTTATCTTTGACACTCTTCTTTACTAATTCACATGTACTTTCCTCATGGTGTTCCTTGCAAAAGTTACACCAACTATGAGGCATGATAACTTTAGGTTGAAAGTTATTTTCATTAAGATTATTTAAGGATGGTGAAGAAGAGGATGAGGCCCCAGGGGTAAGAGAGAGGATATTCTCTTTCCGCTCATACGCTATCATTCAATTATCCATGCCTTGTACAAGATTTAAGAGGGAGAACATATCCGTCTGTTTCACTGAGTCTCCCTTAGGAAGACGTTCTTTCGAGCTGTTCTTCATACTCTAAACAAGTATGCAGAGCGGAACCAAGGTTATCAATGGACTTTTCTTCAAGCCTATGATGGTAATGGGAAGTTAAATCATTATAATAATGCATAAAGGTGGCTTGGTTCTAAGGGCGAATGAGTTCAGGAATTTGGTTATATAATTTAGTGAAACGTAAGTTGAAAGACTTGATAGTTTTACTATCTTTGTATGCAATGTTATTATATTCCTGTAACTTCTTGACTGGGATCTTAAAATGCCCATAGGTAGACTTGAACCAATATACTGACTCCTCCCAAGTATAAATAATCTTAGGAGGAAGGTCAAAGAAATCGGTCACTTCCTTCCCTTCAAGGGAACTTACAAATAAGCGCATACAAGTGTCATTATCATTGGCTCCTATGTTATGAAAGGCATTAGAAAATGCCACCAAGTGTTCATTATTAGTGACTGTGTTATTCCTAGAAAACTTGGGAAGATGCTCTTTGAATTTGGGAAGAGGATGAGTGGCAAGTGCTAAATTTATTGAAGAGGAGACATGCCACTGAGTAGTAGTAGCGTCTTCCTCAAATTGGAAGAGACCATACTTTTTAATGACCTTGGTGGGGTTTGTAGTTGATTGGACTGGAATTTGATGACTATACAAGATGACAATCACTAAGGAGGCTGAAGGTTGAGATGAAGAAGCACCTCCAGTTCCACCAGAGCCAACATTAGAAGCCATTTTGTGAATGATAGGTAAGGGAGAGAAAGACGAACTAGATGAATCAGACAAAGTTCTCCTTAGAGTACTTTGTTGGGATGATAAAACGATGTTTCTTCTCTCTATTTAAGCAATAGGATTAATCTTAGGTGACAAACCTCTTCTTCTCCTAGACATATGAGGGTTTAAGGACATGAAAATAAGAAACAAACTGTAGGAAAAATAAAGCTAAAGTTGATTCCGAGGCTGTCTTTGCGTAGCTTCCCAACGTTCTTGGACACTTATGTCTTGTTCAACTTCTACCCATGAGCATTCAAGCTCAACTTAGGTGTTAGTTGTAATTTCCCCAACCACCAACAGGCCAGGCAACGTCACTTTCAAACATCTCTCTATGCTCTGATACCAATTTGTAACGTTCCTAGCCACCAATAGGCCGGGCAACATCACTTTCGGATGTCTCTCTATGCTCTGATACCAATTTGTTTTAACACCCCCGGCCACCCAGGTCGGGCCATGCTATCTTGTAGAAATAAAAATTATCATCTAACTATAATTAAAACCATAGAAAAACAACATATTCTGCTAATACACAAACTCATGCAAAAATAATAGTAAAAGCATACGTGCAGTAATTCAGACAAAACCATAGATGTAACAACATATATAAATACATAGAAGGTGAATGAACAGGAAATGAATACTTATATTTTAATTGATATCCACCAACTACGTGCAGACCTTCCACGAACCTCCCAGCCTTAGACCACGCTGCTAATCACACTTAGCAGTGGGTCACCCCCAAGCTGAGACTAAGCTCCACCCAGAGCAAGGGAATCCTAGGCTAGGCTGAGGTTACAAGAAACTGCACAATGAAACTAGAAGGATTCTCTCCAGGAGCCTTCTTACTCCCACTACTCATAGAATCTCATTCCCCACAACCCCAGGAATATGCACCTTCGCTCTTCCACAGTCCATCGGTTGCTCTACTTCCCCTTTCAGGGTCTCGGTAACAATTCAGATCAAGAATTCTCAGAGCTTCGTAGCTGGTGCTGGATTCTTTCTAGGAGAAAATAACTTCCCAACAAGTTCTCTCACCTAGAGAGAGCTGCTCACAGGCATGACAACCTACGTCTTCAACCACAGGCCTGACAACCCACTTCTTCAACCACGAGCCTGACAACCTGCTTCTTCAACCAGCTTCCACTCAGTTTCCAACAAGGCGAGGACAACAAAAAAGCTCAATATAAATCAAGGAATGACAACAACCACAATTCGGTAAGCCACAACATGGTTTTGGCAAGTACAGATATGCGGGCTTCACAGAAAAACACAGATCAACTTCATGGGTTAATGGTTTCAGAGATGTGAGAAAGATGCAGAGGTATAAGATCGAGGCCAAATGAGTTAGTCAAGGGATGGAAGAATGGGAGCCCCACCCCCCAATGAGTTGACTTTCCCAGCTTAAACTGCATGTGCCTGAGCCGACACATGTCGCCCATGAAGCACACTCATTTCCATTTGGAAGTCCTTCTCTCTTCCCAAAGGAACTTAGGATATAAACATGTCCTTCTAATCAGATTTTAGAATAATAATAAATTATTATTATCTTGGAATTAAGCCCTTAGGCATAGCCCCTCTTTCCAACCTTTTATCCCCCTCTCCCTTACCCAGCCTAGTGGAAGCTTATTCCCCCATACTCTTTCTTCGTGTTCGGTCTACATGCAACAATGTATTTATATTAATAATATGAATATTTACATGTACAAAACAGGCTCCTGGCCTTTGGCACCTATGTTCTCTGGCCTAATAAACACATAATCCCATAGCTTATAATTGCTTGGCTCACCAACCTACAAAACATGTTACAATTCATAAATACAACTGGGGCTCGTCCTTGGGGATATTACAATCTCCTCCCCTTATTGTTTAACTGTCCTCAGTGCAACTTATTTACACAACATCAACAAGATTTTCAAAATCCTAAAAAAGATGTGGGTATTCTGCCTGCATAGCATCCTCATGCTCCCATGTCGCATCCTGAGGACCATACCAAGTCCACTGGAACTTTACAAGACCTGTGGCTTGATTCCGGAGTTGCTTTCTCTTCTAGTCCAATATACGCACTAGGCACACCTGCAAGACGCCTTCTTTCTCCACCTGAATCACATTCCAATCAATCACATGATTAGGATCAAGTGTATATTTCTTAAGCAATGAAACATGAAACACATTATGTACAGTCATGGATGCAGGAAATGCAAGCATATATGCAAATGGTCCAATCCTTTCTAGGATTTCAAATGGCTCACAATATCTGGTTGCCAACTTGGAACAGTTCCCCAATTTTAGGGAACTTATGTTGGCTTTCACTTTCAAGAAAACATGATCACCCACTTTAAACTCCCCGTGGTTCCTGTTCTTATCAGCATAACTTTTATGCCTGTCTTGGGCAGCCTTCAAATTCTTCTTAATCTTTAGCATTTTATCTTCCATTTCCTTGAGCAACTCTAGCCCAACCACTGCCATATCAGCAGGGTTATCCTAGATTACTGGGGTGTTGCAGTTTCTTCCATAAAGTGCTTCAAATGGGATCATCTTCAGTGATGCTTGATACCCATTGTTGTAGGCAAATTATACCAAGTGTAGGTAGTCTTCCCATTTAGATGGTTTTTCCATCACATACATCCTTAGAATATCTTATATCACTTTCTTTAACCTCTCTGTCTACCCATCAGATTCATGATGATAAGCAGTGTTGAAGTTTAGATTTGTTCTGAATCCTTTGAATAACCCCTTCCAGAATTTTGAGGTAAATTTTGGGTCTCTATCAGACACAATTGTTTTGGGAATATCGTGCAATCGTGCTACTTCCCTCATATAGATATTGACAACATTATATTCCTTGTGAGTAGTCTTCAATGGAATAAAATGGGCAGCTTTCGTAAGCTTATCCACCACCACCATGATGGAATCATGTTGTTTATTTGTTCTGGGTAATCTTGTGATGAAATCCATTGTCACTGCTTTCCCCTTCCACTTAGGAATGGGTAAAGGCCGTAGCAACCATGTTGGATGCCTATGTTCATCTTTGACCTTCTGGCACTCCATACATCTGGCGATGTATTCTTCAATTTTCTTCTTCATACCTGGCCAAAAGTAATGGCTCTTGACCACTACCATTGTTTTCTGATATCCAAGGTGCCCAACATAAGTCACATTATGCATTTCTTTCAAGATCATAATTCTCAATTCCTAAAAATTAGGTACATAAATTCTATTTTTTTACAAGAGTGTTCCATCAACTTCCAATTTATAATCTTCCACTTTCTGTAGCATCTTACCTTGTTTTAGCTTTGTCACCAATTCCATGTACTGCAAATCTTCATTTGCAGCTTCCAAAATTCTTCCTTTAATATCAGTTTGATACATGCTAATGGTTGTAGCATGTAGTTCATGCACTCTTCTGTTGAGTGCATCAGCCACTTTGTTCTCCTTTCCTTTGATATGCTTGATACAAAGTCATACTCACAAAGGAATTCCAATCATCTACTCTACCTAACATTCAAGTTTGGCTTATCAAATAAATAATTCAGACTGTTATGGTATGTCCTCAGTTCAAATCTCTTTCCCATGAGGTAATGTCTTCATTTCTTCAGAGTGTGCACTATGGATGCCAACTCCAAATCATGAGTTGCATAGTTCTTTTCATGATCCTTCAGCTTCCTGGACTCATAACATATTACAAACTCATTATGGTTGAGGATTCCCCCTAGTCCTTCTTTGCATGCATCTGTACACGCGACAAAATCTTAATTTGGATCTGCAATCCTCAGGATTTGAGCATTGGTTATCAACTGCTTCAATTGATGGAAGCTTCTCTCACATTCTTCTATCCATTGAAATTTTGTCTCATTCCTTTGCAAGGAAGTTATGGGGTGATCTATCCTTGAGAACCCTACAATGAACCTTCTGTAGTAGCCAACTAGACCCATAAAGGATCTGACTTCTGTCACATTCTTTGGTGTTGACCATTCTCTGATGGCTTCTATCTTCTCAGGATCCACGACTATCCCATCCTTTGAAATGATATGTCCCAAATAATGGATCTTCTTTTGATAGAATGAGCACTTTATCAATTTGGCATACAGTTCGTTCTCTCTTAGCACTTGCAACACCATCCTCAGATGATGTTCATATTCTTCCTCTAACTTGGAATACACCGGGATTTCATCCAAAAAGACTATGACGAACTTGTTTAGGTATTCTCCAAATACACCATTCATTAAGCATATGAAAGAATTGGGTGCATTTGATAACCCAAATGGCACCACCGTGAATTCATAATGACCATACCTTGTTCTGAAGGCAGTCTTGCTGATGTCTTCATCCTTTATCCTTACCCGGTGGTACCCTGACTTGACATCTATTTTTGAAAATATCTTGGCATTCTTCAACTGATCAAACAGATCATTGATCCTTGGAAAAGGATCCTTGTTCTTAATGTTCACTTTGTTCAACTATCTAAAATCGATGCACAATCTCAATTTCCCATCTTTATTTTTCACGAACAAGACCGGGGCACCCTAAGGTGACTTTTGTAATGTATAAATAGATACTTAGGAAATGTAAGAATGGCCTATGGCTTAGTGCTAATATTTAGATCTGTGTGATCTATGTGGATTGTAAATGCTCCGTGCATGATTGTAAGAGGCTTGTAGAGCTAAGTGCAAGTTGTTGTAAGAGGTTGTAGAAGGCTTTGTGCTGAAGTACAAGGAAGAAGGATCTAGCGAGCTGTGCAGATCTTTTATCCTTTGCGAAGTAAAGGTTTTGATTGGATTTTTGTTGTAACCGATTTAAGACACTAATAAAGAAGAAGAGTTGGTGGGCATAACCCTAGGGAGGGGGTGAACCACGTAAATATATGTATTATGCTTTGTGCTTTGACTTGATGTGTTTATCTCTTTCATTGCTAAGTGATTTGATATATTTAGATAAATCTACTTAGGCTTCATGCTTCTTAGATGTGTATGAATGTTAGATCTGATATGTATGAAGATGGTTAGTGCTGATCTACCGGATCTGATCTATTTTATTGTTGCTAAGTGCTGAAATATCTTAGGTCTAAGTGAATGTTGCGATGCTCTGTGCTATCTACGAAGTATAAGAAGTTTTTATTATTGATGAATAATCGATGCTAAGTGCGCTATAAGGATAGAATCATAGATCTGTGTCCCAGCTGAGGTTGCAAACACCTGAGTCTTGCAACCACCCCTACCTCTACCTTGGGTGACACTTCATATGCTTCGCAGGTGTTGCCAAAAGGGTCGGTAGTTAGGGCTTTGTTGGTGCACTCTTGAGAGTTGAACCCTGGGTCTTCCCTTGTGCCAACAATCTCCCTAGGATATTCCTACTGATCCTATAAAGAAAATGGGATAGAATTCTATGGTTCTCCCTAGAAACAAGAAATCATATTCACAATCACACCAAGAGATGATAGGATGACATACCTTAATTCTGAAGGTCATCCTTGCGTGTCCTGCATAATACAGTCTTGAATTTCCCACTCCAGTTCCCGTAACCTACTTCGTACACCCAAGTAACAAATAATTCCTTCCTACTTTTCTTAATTCTAGAATCCTATATCTAGCTTGGATCTAAGATGATCTATGAAGAATTAAATTATATATGAACATTCATGAAAAAAATAAAGATATTCATAGGGGAAAACCAATGATATATTAATTAAAATGAGAGAAATACACCAAAGTGATTACCTTAGGTGTAGATGCACTCCTCCTTTCCCCTTACTCATTTCTCCTCCTCATATTTTCAACCAATCTAGGCAACCTGACGACAACTGATGTGGAATGGAGAAGCACTTCTTTATTTTGGCATCATAATTTTATGAATGATTCCTCCTCTTCATGATCAATACTAACATTCCTTTTATAGATTCTTGGAAGAGTCTTGGGAGAGCTTCTATATATTCTAGAGACCAATGGAGACTTGAATGTTGTGAGTTCCAAGGCTCATGCCACGAAGAATAAACCAATCCCTCACTAACCTCTTCGAAACTCTGTGGATATAGAAGATTACAGGAGGTGTCTCTTGTTGTATATTGATGACAAGATATATGTCGATGGTTGTCCCATATACAATGAGTGACACCCTTCAAAAATTGTCTAATTCCTAAGTTGAAGGTTGTGTTTTGGCTTGCATATTATAATGTTCTATTATTGAAAGTGTAGGGTGGAAATTAAGGCTATAACAGATGATCCCTAATGTGTGAGGTCAGGAAAGGAATGGATGGACAAAATAAATTACAATAAACTATGAGATATCACGAGGAGATAAAAAAGAGGTTAGGATATCGAAGAGTACCTGCAATCAAACACAAAGGATAAAGACATATATAGACCATTCCCAAGGTAGACAAACCCAAACTCTAAAGAGTAACAGAAAATGACCACAAAAAAAATACAATGTGGATCCATGGCATGAAATGCAAGACCATGGCCATGAAAGAATACACGGTGGGTCCATGTCATCAATAAGATCATAGCCACAAGAAAATGAAATGTGGATCTATGTCCCAACATATACATCAAGAAGAAAATGAGCATTGAGGAGAGTGCCCCCGATGTCTTCAAAGTACTCATATATAAGTGATATACTCCATTGCAACATGGGAGGGGGTGTTGTGAAGGAATGATGTGGCCCCAAACCCAAAGTATTCATCCCAAACCCCGATGGTGTGATTCTACATCATGCAAATAAAGAAGGTGATATTGAGAATAATAGAAACCGTCTAATTACTGGTCATTGAGGTATACATTTAACAGATGTGAGGGGACCCACCAATTATGAAAATAGACCCCAAGGCACCTAGTACAATCTAATGAGTGTGAATAGAGAATATGATGTTGAACACTCATAGAATCAATCAATCAAGAGTCAATGATGTAAACGCATAATCGATTGTGAGGAAGAATGCCACTGAGGACTGCAAGCTCCAAGGTACTAGCTAGTTTCTAGATCCCTCTCCTAGATAATGTGCTAAATTTGATAGGAAGATATCCATTGAAGGAGGGCCTTAATGTATCCCCCATCAATCAACATGAAACATACGCTGAGAGATGATGTGAGGAGATAGAATCACCAAGTACCACTGACATAGGGATGGCCATCTCAGAAGGTCAACAAAACAACAGATGTGAAACTTAGGCTTAAAATTCCATTGAAGATATAGTACAACAAAATGAGGAGTTTGCAACAAGACTCAAGAGTTGGACTAATATAGTGCAACAACACAGTAGGCATTGAAGCACTCTCCATGATGACTGGAAGAGTAACCAATTAGAGGAGTATCTATGACTCATATTATTGGGATGAATCCTAGAAAAACTATAACACAATGGTTATATGATGACTCAAACAAGTTCCATGTTCAAGAGCGACTTGACTAACATTGCCATTTTGTGACTAAATCAATGGTTAAAAACCCCCACTCTTTTTTTTGTTTTTTTGGGTCTCCTTCATGGTTTAATGAGCTCAAAAGAGAGAAAAAGGTGTGAACGATAGTTTTTTTTTTCGTTCATTTTTAATGAGCCCGAAGAAAAGTTAAAAGTATACTCTTGAGGTGTACTTTTCATATCTTTTTACAAGCCCAAAAAAGAGGTAAAAATTTACTCAGAAAGTGTCTTTTTCATGTCTTTTTACGAGTCTAAAAAAGAGGTAAAAGGATACTCGAAAGGTGTCTTTTTTCATGGTTTAAAGAGCATGAAAAAGAGTTAAAAGTGAGCTTGTTTGGTGCCTTTTTCATGGTTTAATGAGCATGAAAAGGGGTAAAAGTTATCTCATCCGGAGAGAATGAGTGGATTAACAACATGCTTCTATGTCCTAATAGCATGGAACTGACCTAAGCAACATGAATGCAAATTGGTACTGGAAAGTGAGGTCCACTCTTAATAGCGGTTCCTTCCATGGATAGGTGGATGCAAAATGAAGGTCAAATAATGCAAGAGGAGGATGGTCAAAAGCTACTGCAATAGTGGTAAGTGGGATTTGGAAAAACATCAACACAATGGTGGGGTGCATGACATAAACAAAAAATGCATAAGCGACCATAAAGCAATATAAAAATTCAAGAACCCCCTCGGGGTATGGCCATAATATAGATGAAGAGAGGAAAATGAGTCTCAGTTTCAAGTCATGGTGAGGATACATGATGGTTCCTAGGGCTACGAGAAGTCACAACATAGGCTCTGAATTAAAATTGGGTACTAACTAGGGTGTGCATGGATGGTAGGCACCACCATACAAGTTATGACGTGCAAGAATGGAGTGGCTAATGTCACAATCAGACGTGATCGAACCTAAGGCATGTTTTGAAAAAATGGATGGTGAATAAAAAAATCATGGATACATGGAAAAACCTATCCCTATATGCCAATTTGAGAGCACATACCTTAAGTTCGGTGGAAGTTTCCATTTCCGTAAAAAAAAGTTCCTGTAATCTTGTCAACATGGGTAAACTAGATGTCAGGGTCAATTTTTATAAAAAAAAATAACATTAAAATGATACACCAAACTCCAAAAAGGGAAAATAACTTGAAGCCACTTACTTGGTCTTAGTGTGAAAATAGATCTTTTACCACCCATCGAGTTACAAAATCAACTAACCATGGTAAAAATCTCATTTCATATTTGCAAAGAAAGGTAATTGGAGAATTTGTGGAGAAAAAATCCTCCAAGCGAAGGCTTCAATAGATCATTGTGGCAGATTTATCCAACCAAATTGCTATTTGTCTGTTCTAGGTAGGACTTTTAATTCCCGCAATCAGTTTCATGGGTAATTGTTTTCCAAATTGCTAAGGTAAATTTTAGAAAAAGGGCCTCAAGGCCTCGACTTGCCCTGGTTTTCACGTGATACGCTCATGTGTCACATGACTTGTCGTGTGTTTTTGGCATGGTGAAGAGTGACAGGCCATGTGTCGCCTATATGGAATCAAACAAAACCCATGAAAATGAGGGTGTGCTAAGGGGCCACAACCATCAGTTAATAAATTTTGACTGACAAGTTTTTGACTAGCGATGTGTAGGAGACCAAAAACATGATTAAATTGAAGGAGAGGGCCTACGAGGTAGATTCTATTTTTCCCAAGAAGATTCCCCCACTTTGGAAGCTCTCTGAGAATTTTTATTATTGAGTTCTTTCTCTATTCTTTATTGGGATCTCATGAGTATCTGCTAGATAAGTTGGTATAGTATTGGAACCTAGAGTGGGAGTGATTCATTGTACATGGGAATGTGTTGTACCTTGAGGTGAAGGATATTTTCTTCTACATAGGACTGTAACAAAGAGAGGNGGGGGGATGAGTAGTCAACGATGGACTACATATATAAATACTATTGGTATGGATCATAGAGGATGAGTGGAAAAATCAATGTCTGGGATATTTTCGAGTTAAAACTGAAGACCATCTTCTTCAACATAACCCAAGTGAAAATGTAGACAAAACCACACCTGGCTACGAAATAAAACATGTAGGTGGTGCAAATGTTATTGGAGAAAACTATCTTGAACTGATGTGAGGGGGTGTTCACCAACATGAAGGTTTAGCTAACTCGATGCAAGAATGGGTGAAAGAAGCAATTTGGATATGGATCCATATTAGTTACATTTTTATTAGAAAGGGTTCATGTATTGAGTCCCCAAGTGGTAATGGGAAACTTGGTTCAGCAAGATCCAAGAATCACTTCGTGGGTGAAACATATTGGTAGAGCACTCGGGGGAAGTATGGAGGACAACTATGAGATTGAATTCTCATCATGGTGGAACTATCAAATAGTATCAATAGAGGACTTCTCATATGTGGGTATGTCCTTTAGGTAGGATCCAGATATTTTGATCCCTCCCAGAGAGGCATGTGGACCCCTTGGTGAGTGTTGATTTGGAATTTTGTTTTTTTTAATGTCATTAGTTTTTTGAAATATGTGATTTTTTTGGTGATGCAATATAACTAAAAAAGCAATGTTTTCTGACACAAATGTAGTACCGGAGAATCTAAAAGGATAGGGATAATCCCGTCACCGGAGAAACAATGAGGAGTCATCAAAGGAATTGGGGGTGTGACAACAGTAGGGAGCTCAACAATGTGTAAAGGAACCTAGAGGGTTTGACTATGGGAGTCCCCCCCATACTGAAGTACAAGATACCACCACATATACAACGTCATATGGTAGGATTGTCCTACCCATTTCATCGTCTTCTCCAAAAAAGAGGTGCATACACAAAATTTGGGGCTCTACTGGCCCCCTGATACAAAACTTGTCTACCGGATAAATATCAAATCTAGTGCAAAATGAGGAGACTATCATCTAGTCATGCCAATCATGAGTGTCACGATAACACAACATCACCTGAGCCATTAATTAATTCATTTAGAATGCATGTACATAAAACATGGTTGACAATCACATCATTTGACATTCACAAGTGGCAACCGAAAAAAGCATATGTGTGTGTGTGTGTGTGGCTACACACACACACACACAGAGAGAGAGACACACCCACCCACACATGCTTATTTCAGCTACTACTTGTGAATGTCAAATGATGTGATTGTCAACCATGTTTTATGTACATTAATTATGAATGGCTTAATTAATGTGACAAATGTCATTCTAACACATAATTATCCAATGAATCAACCTATGTATTAGATCCTTGCAGAACATGACAATACTCAATATACTCAAGTAGTGTTTAAGAAGACGAACCCCCAAATACTTTTGCAACATCACGATATTTTTTACACTATAGGAACGATTCAACTATGAGACCACAAGATGAGAGTCTAGCCTGACATCTAAACAATGGATTCCAAGGGTGAGACCTCAAACAAAAGTTCAATGACAACACTATACTCTACACTGTTATCGATTGCATGACCAAGTTAAACACCACTTGAACTCACCATCTCATTAGTGGGTGAGAAGATCACCCAGACAACAAAAGCAATATTCTGGGTACTACACATGACATCGTTGGTGTATGACACGTAGACTGAGGTGGATGATGACATCTGTAAATAAAGCATAAAGCATGATAAGAAATGAATTGAGACAAGAAACACACATAAAAATAAAATCACACCACTCCAAAACCAAAAACAAACTTATGTACAGATCATCATGTGACCAAATGGCCTAAGAATAGAAAGTTTTGAGGTAGAGCCCATTGTGAGGCTGCTAAAGATTATTCCCATCATAGTCGACTAGCTTGTAGGCCCCTCTTTTCAAGACATGTTTAATGATGTAGGGACCATGCCAAAGGTGTTCAAACTTACCTACTCCTAACATATCATGATCCTCATAGTAGATAAAGACCAATTCACCTTTTGAAAAGACACGAGGATAGATAGATTTATCATATTGGGATTTTACATGCTTCTTATGAGTCTCATTGGCCAATGTGACATCAAGACATTGTTGATCAATATGGGACAAGTACAAGAGATGCTCATTATCAATGGAGGTATTGGGAAACAATTTGACAACTAGCTTCAATGATGATATTTCACATTCAATCAAGAGGACTACCTCCAAACCATAAACAACTTGGAATGGTGTGAATCTGGTGGTATAGTCTTCATTGAGGTATGGTAATACCATAATGATGAAAATAAAATGAGATTCCAATTTGTATTGTGGTTTCCTAACATCCTTTGGATCATGGTATTTAGGACATTATTGATGGCTTCTACTTGGTTATTGTCTTGAGGATAATAGGGTGTTGGGTTCTCGTGGTTAAACTTGGAAACTAATTCGATCATCATCTTTTTGTGAAAATGGGACCCGTGGTCCATCACTATCATATTAGGAACATCGAACCTAGTGAGAATGTGATTGAACATGAACATAGAAAAAATGTTTCCATCATTTTAAAAGGTAGGAAAAACCTCGATCCACTTGGTGAAGTAGTCAACATCCACGATGATGTAGCTACGACTACTAGACGAGGTAGGATTACATGTCATAAAATCTATCCCCCATTTGGAAAAGGAAATGATGATAACCATATGATGAAGCGGAGTAGGGTGAAATCACATCCTATGGGTGAATATTTGATAGGAATGACACTTTTGAAAATAATTCATACAATATTTAAAGATCGTGTTTGGCCAAAAGTATCCGATGTGCAAGATCTTCTGGGCAATGGCCAACCCAGAGAGATGATTGCCACATGCTTCTATATGATATACATTCAAAAATTTATTAGCTTATTCATGGATAAGGCAATTTCGTAGAATCAAATCAACTCCTTGATGATAAAGGGTATCGTCCACCATGATGTCGTTTCTAGCCTGATGCCTTATGCGTTGACATTCATTAAGAGATAGTTGAGGATGGAAATGTTGGGTCTGGAGATATACCACGACATCCCCATATAAGGGATCACATGAGACAATGAAGAATAAAAAATATTCAGGAAATGAGTCATTAACCACAGGTTCAACATCGGCTCAGGGAAGATCGAACATCAATTTTGTGAATGGAAAACATTTATTAGACTTGGAAGAAACAAAATCTAGGTCAAACTCTTGGAGGGAGACAATCCACTTCAAGTACTTGCCCCTAATGATATGATGACTCAGGATGTACTAGATTGGGCTAGCATCATAAATAATAGTGGTCTTCCGCATGAGGATATAATGCTGTAAAAATTGAATAACATGGACTGCTGCCAAGGCCAACTTTTCAATGTGAGAGTATCGAAGCTTGAGACTAGTAAGTCCTTTGATAAGATAGTAAATAATGTGTTCTTATTGTGCATCATCTTCTTGGATGATAACCATTCCAATTTTGGATTCAAAGGATGGGAGAAAGAGTAGGAATTCCTGACCATATTTAGGAGGGCTCAATAAGGGACTCAACATCAAGGCCTTCTTCAAGGAAGCAAATGACTATTGGGATTGGTTGTCCCATAGAAAGGTACACCTTTCTTTAATAAGTGCATAAAACCTTTTGTGATCTTGACATAGTTGAAAATGAATCTACGCAAGAAGTTTTCCTTCCCTTGAAAACTTTGGAGTTGGTTAATGGTATGGGGAGGAGGGAATTTGACAATTTCCTTAACCGTCAAGGGATCAACCATAATCCCACACTTGGATACAATGAAACCTAGAAATTTCTTAGAAACCACATAAAAAATACATTTATGTGGATTTAAATGAATACCATAGTAGCGATATTAAGTGAAAATGGCCCATTTGAAAATATGGGGATAAATGCTAGGCATTTCTTCATAGGACTAAGCAAAAGCATCGGAAAATTATTTGAATAGGGCCGTATACATTTCAATTTTTTGAGGAGAACAATAAAAACCTATCAATATGTGTTCCACAACACCTGGCTTTTAGGAAATGTCAATGGAAATTGTCTTTGAAATGTTCACCAAATTACATTCTAAAAATACATCATGGATCATAATGGAATATTGGTACCATTGAATATTATTAGATGCAATAGGATTTTTAATGCCACACTCTAATTTTTATAGACAGGGAAGAAATGATGCGTGATGGTGTAGATCCTCCCATGGCTTATTGGGTGAATCCATGACTTCCATGATATCTTCATCGAAAGGAAGTTCAATATTGAGGAAGTCATGTGAAGTGGGAAGAGGATTAAAGGCCTAGGAAGGCCTCTGATATTGATTAGATTCCACAACCTGACGGAGATCCGAATCAGGGCCAGTAGATGTTGAATGGATTGCATGGTAGCAAATTTATACTGTGGTGAGTGACATGGAAGCTCCATAAGATTCAATGTCCTCGAGACAAGGTAGCAACTAGGGATTGAAAGAACCAATGGATCCACTAGTAAATAAAAATATCATATTGAATGGAGAAACAATCATAGTAGGAAGTGGTGGGGGAAGAGGGAATGTTCCCATGAGTGAAGAGTCTTTGAAAATATTTGCAACAACATGTCGAACTTCTAGGAATCACCGACAAAGGGTACGTTTGATCTCGCATTGGATCCAAGGTCTAGGGTGAAAAATGTAAGTTGATCAATTGTAATTATTTTCCCTTGACGAGAGAAGTGTAATACCCTAAATACAAATGAGACAACTGCAGTGTTATCATAGAACCAAGTGAGTCCAAGTAACAAATTGTACTCAAGAGGTGCTCAACTACCTTCACATCAACAAAGGCAACATTTCCACCTAACTCAATGGGAAATGAAATGACAATCCCATGATGTTATCACTGAAATTTCATCCTCAAATGGTTACAAGAATTCAGCATCGTCAAACAGTTATGAGGTCACCCATGGACCAAAATTACCACAAAAGCATTTCCAAAGGGTCAAAAACTATACAACCAGTGACAAAATTAAAGTGCGCTATGCTTACACAGTGCGTGCGTGCACATGCACAAAACAAAAATGCAGGAAAAGCACACATGCGCCTGATGCGCGACTATGGTCGCTAAAAGCCGTGCACATAAGAGAAAGACACATTTATGAGAGTGGTCAGCCTCCCACCCACTTCTGGTTCATCTTCCAAGTTGATTTGACACTCAAATCTGGACTGGATCCGACTGGGTGGCTGGTCAAAGACCTAAAAATGCCCTAATTAGCCTCTTTACATACTACAAACTGGTTGCACAATACCTCAAATAGGTGCTATAAAAAGGCCATGGATGCACTTCATTTTTCAAGGAATTCAATAGCAAAGTTATGCTTCTACTATTTTATTGAGGAATCCTCTATTCTCATCAAGAGTATACTAGCATCATTGCATTGGGAAATCCATCTCACCCCTTGAGTGTATTAGCAAATAATTCTTTCACCGTTTTCATTTCAAAGTTGTAAGAAGAGCTTATTTGTGGGGGTCCAAGAGCCCTCCCTTGGAGGAAGAAGGGACTCATAGTCCTCTTTCTTCTTGGTGTTTTATTTCACTAATGTCAACCTTACCATTGGTGACATGGGTCTTATTGTTTCTTTTTTCCTTATGTCCCTATGATCATTAGTTTAGTTGTTGTTTTATTTCTTAGTTTATTTCTTAGTTGTTCTTTTATATTTCTTTCTCTAACCCTTTTCCTTACAACTGTCCTGCTTAGCAAACCCAACTAAGCTTGCAAGCACCTCTGTTTTGCTCACTAAGGTGACGAAAGAGGCGCCACAGATTGGCGACTCCGCTAGGGAAAGGTATCAATTTCCTACCCCATTTGGGTTTTTATAGCTCTTCTTTTGATTTATTTAACTTGCAGGTGCATTAACCGGCCTAAGCTGACTTGCAAAACATCCAATTCCAAGTTGAATTGAGAGAATTCCATCCAGAATTTTCTTTCACGGCCGTGTGTCATCTGTGCACGGGTTTTTTGGCCCACAGACGTGCATCGTGTGCACATGTGCCTAAGTCACAGTTCTGTTTTGCGCACCTGCACCCATAAGCTTTTTTCAGTCTGTGCACAGGCGCTCAATGCACCTCTGTCTACACTGAGACCCGCACACCTGTGCACAAAATACACATTGTAAGGTTTTTTGAGATTTGGGGAAGGCCCTTAGCCTTCTTAAAAGTGATTTCAAGCATGTTTTAAGCTACACCACACTTATTCCCCTCTTCATATAAAGGGATTAGTCAAAACACATAGGCACTTAGGGGGTTTAAAATCATTATTTCCTCTTTTTCTTTCATTTTGCCACATGGATGTCTTGCTTTGACTAAAAATATAAGTTGGAAATCATTTTTAATCACATAAAACTTGCATTGGGACTAGAATTTGGATAACAATCGCTTAGTATTCTCTTCTCTCGTGCTTCCAAGCGACCTTGAGAATCAGAAAAAGATTGTGGGACAATTTCATCTCCCTTAAGAAGATTAAAAACCTTTAGGAGAGGACAACAACCCTTCTTGGGACTCCTCTTAGTTTATTTTTTCAAACACATCTTAATATTGTAACGGGCCCATACATGCCCACATTCCACAAAGATAAGATAGTGTTGAAATTTACTTTCTTAGATTAAATCACTAGGGAAGTTTAAAGGTTTTGTAACGGGCCCATA
This sequence comes from Picea mariana, assembly GCA_032191745.1. Taxonomy (NCBI): domain Eukaryota; kingdom Viridiplantae; phylum Streptophyta; class Pinopsida; order Pinales; family Pinaceae; genus Picea; species Picea mariana. The sequence continues at coordinate 167,281 of JASDQU010014968.1, forward strand.
CATGCCCACATCATCACAATCTAGGATAGTTTCAAAGCTTTTCTTAGATTAAATCACCATAGGGAGTTAAAGGAATAGTAAAGGACCCACATGTTCACATGCTAGTTTCCTAGGGACTTTTGAATTATGCAAGGTTGCACCAAAGGCACTTAGTTAATTAGGTAATCAACACTTGTAAGGACCAAGCGAAGTCCACATGCAGCAAGGTAACACCTAATTCATTAAAACATTGGCACACTTTCACTCATTCACACACAAAAGTCACTTATCACACACATAGTTTCTTCTTGAAACGTGGAGGTCAAAGTAAGTTTCCTCCAAAGGGATTCCGAAACACTCCACCCTTTTCTTGACGAAACTATCCACTCCCATTTAATTTCAATGAGGTCGGTTCACACCCCCAACCTCTCAAACAACCACATCTAAATTTTTTCTAAAAACTCACTAAGTTTTCTTCCACAGGAGGTGCCAAAATAATTTTTTAGTCTAGGTAGGATTTCGGGGATAGGCATCCAAATAACTCCTCGTTATTTGGTTCTCACATTGTCAAAACAATAGAAGTTGTCAAATAGGGAACTGAAAATCCTCCAAGTCAAGTGTTCCTAACACCATAAGGCAAGGAGATGCCCGTGAAGGGTTGAAGGCCGAGGTCTGGTTGTTCTGTGCGTCCCCCCTTGAGGAACCCACCTCTTGGATGGGATCCATCCCATGACCCATTTCTTAGGCTGAAAATCTA
>JASDQU010014969.1:57837-130289 GCA_032191745.1 Picea mariana
TAATAAGAGAAAGAAAATATGTAAAAATACCATCTAGTGTTAAAAAATCCTTAGTCAAATCCTTTCCACTAGGTTAAAATCGATTGCATTGAAAATTGGAAATTAAACAAGGTAAGAATGGGTGAAGATACTTGAGTGGTTGTGGTGGAAAATTAGGTTCTTTGGCCTTATAATAGAGGATTTTAATGATTTAAGAATATTCAATGGAAAAGATGCAATGGGTTTAGATGATGTCTGAACCTAGTAGTGGGAAATGCGAGAGGAGCTAAATCTGCAGGGTGAAAAGGTTGTTCAGTTGAAAAAATTGGTTGATAATATAAATAATGGTGGCTTCTGTGTCTCTCGGAAAAAGAGGATGAGATAATATGGACAAAGAAAAAATATTTAGGTAAATACATGGAAAAATTGGGCTATGAAGAAAATGTGGAAGAAGATAAAAGGGATGAAAACACTTGGTGATGGAAGGCAGTGTGGATATAATGAGCCCATTACCAATAAAATGAAAATATAATACAGTACCATTTCAAAATTAATTTGTGAAACATGATATAAAGTGATCATGCATCAAACATGATGTAACGGCCCCTTCGTTACGACTAGGAATAGAGAAGTACAATAGGTAAAAAAAAAAAAAATCAAGCATAGGAAATTAACGTCGAAACATAATTCATAGAAACACATAATCAACATGACATCATAATTAAAATCATTACAAGAGACACATCATCGTAATAAATAATGACACAATTCAACACATTAACATAGATGGTAGTGACACCTGATCAACACATAGACATAAATAGGGAGGCAGTTCCACACATCACAAGCAACTGAAGTAATTAGATAATGATAAACCCTATCGATGAATAATAAATAACTACCTGTCCAACCTATCCTTCATGGTTAGGACCTCCAAGACAGATAAGAAATGCTCAAGCTCGAGATTCATCTGATTGATTTTGACCACTTAATGTCTTAGGGTTGGCGATTGTTCTAAGGAGCAAGGAGGCATACAAATCCCACTAATCCAATCACAACTCATAAATCCAATCTAGATTATCAATCATACGATCCTAACATTATCACGTGACGTAAGAGAAATCTAACTATTGAACAATCATACATCAACTTTATTTAATCATGCAAGATTAAACAATTCTAAAATAATCATACACCCACATAATCAATAGTGCAAGAGTAATCGTTCACTTTATTTTCATGGTGCAAAAGTGATCATCAATTCTATATTCATGGTGTACAAAATTAATCACAAAACCAGTCCTACATCGCATTAAATTCATGGTGTAAGAGTGATCATCAATTTTCTTTTCATGGTGCAAGGTAACAAATTTCTAAAACAATCATACATTCACATAATTAATGGTGCAAGAGTAAGTAGTTACTAAAACAATCTTTCATCAACTTTATTTTAAGGCGTGCAAGTAATTTAATTACCTAATTAATCACACATCAACATGATTCAAGGTGCACAAGTAAGATAAATACATAATCAATGTTAATTCAAGACTAGATTCATCGACCAAGACCAACCATTCATTTCTTCATGTGCATGAATCATCTATCCTACTTATTCCATTATTCAACAATCATTAAGTGCAAAAAGGTGAAGAGAATAATACATAATGATTAAGAAGATTAGGAGGGCAATAGCAATATCCATGAAAATTAATTGCGTCCAACATTTACACTCTCCCAAGTAAGATTCAATCAAGTTGAGCATCATTTGTTAACATTCCCATCTACTATAATATCATAATCAAATGTGAGGAGCTAAGAGAACCAACATAATAAGAAATCCATAATTCAAATCTTTCATGTACATTCATTTTTAAAAGAACCCAAGATCAAGAGATTAAACACTAAAACTTCATTTTTCATTTTACACATACATTTATAAAAATTTTAAGGAGGTCAAACCCAATTTAAGCAATAGGGATTCCATAGACCATCTTACATATTTTATAAAACCCAAGAGATCAAATATTCTTAAAACCATTCGAGAGGGTTAGATGCTATAGTGAATAAATCCATTCAGGAAGGGTGGGAAGGTAAGGGAATCATCCCACTTTATTTTATTAAGGTGGAATAATAAAAAGGAAACTGAAATTCAAGGGTAAGAACTTCCATCCCAAATGAATCAAATATGATCAGAAGATAACACTGAGTGGGTCCACCTAGTTTAAGATTAGCGCACATCAGAGGTCCACCAAGGATGAAGGCACCTTCCCATAATATTAAAGGAAAATAAACGAGTTCATTTTTATTAAATGGAGAGGTAGCATGAGTCTTCATGCAAGCAGGGGCATCCTTCCTCATTCCAGCAAGAAGGAGGGAATATGAATACATGAGTCCTTCAGCTACAGGCGCTAGAGTATTTAGCTTTAAGTTCTTGGGAACATCAAAAGAAGAGGGTTCGTTCCTTCAAAACTCAGAATTTTAATGCTACCATGGGTGGTCTTCCAGTGTACTTTTCCCTGGTGAACTCATAGTAGACAAGAGTCAAGATCGCACAACCACCATCAGCTGAGGTTTGAATGAGTTTACGGGAACCAGAATTAGTTTTCGATCGCAGAGGCAGCGTTCAAGACACATAAGTTTCTCAATTCGGTGCCTTCGTCTACAATTGGGTATCGGTGACTGTGAGACCTTGTTCATCATGCAAAACCTCAAGACACAAAATGAAACAAAGGTGTAGGTTCCAGGGCAGAGTAAGTTTATTACCGGATGGATGATCACCATTAATTTTTGGGGTTTGACTTCGACCAATCAGCTTCCTTCTCATTTTCTGAGTGGACTTAACTAAACTTTCATCCCATAAATCATGCAATGACTTGGTATCCCCTTGTTTTATCTCTGTTTGGATTCAATTAAGTTATGGCCATTTCAATTTTATTTGAATCCTCCTATGCCTCGAATTTCAGTGGCATAACCAGATTTCTAGTCACCTTGCTATGGTTTGCAGAGAAGGAACTGAGTCATCCTAGGTTTCACATGAGCTAATTAACCCGCCCAACTGACCAATAGAGAAGAAGGAATTAAGAAGTCGGATGTTAGCATCTTATTTTAAGTGTTCAAGAAATCATGAGCGTACTCAAATTTACTGCGGAAAATTGAAATAAATGTGCTAAAACTCCATAGCTTGTTGGATCCATGACCACTCTGAGGTGAGTCGGCATTAAAATGTTTAGAAAGTGATTCCCTTTACAAACAAAAAAGAGGGTTCCAAAACAAAAGAGAGAAAATAAAACTGGACTACGGAAACACAAAAATTTGCGAAGGAAGCCAATTCAGATTTTTTCTGGATTCTCGAAGTGAATCTATATTCTCGAGAATAAACCATTGCAATAATCATTGTTTTTTTAAACTCAATCATTCAATACAAAATGCATGGATTCAATTGGCCCAATAAAATAAAATTAATTAGACTCTGAGATCATTCCAACGGCAGTGTTCCTTGAGAACGTAAGTACATATCTATTAGCAACCTTTATTCAGTTCAATAATTTAAAGGACCACAATGAATATATTAATTTCTTGATATCAATAATTATCAAGGAGCTTGTTAATGCATTTTCAAAGATAAAATCACAACTTATGGAGAATTTTATAGAGGCACTATTATACAAGTAAATTAATGCAAATTCAATTTGCAACAAGAATATTGTAACAACACACGACAAAGTCGAAGATATTATTCAACAATAGGTGCTCCTTCCTTATTTTGCTCGCTAATCATTGAGACTTCACCGGTACCTCCTAGCCAAATGTTAGGGGTACTCTTCTTCCCCCTTATCCCCTCGAGCTGCAAAGGGACCACGCACACACACACCCAGAAATATTCTAGCTCCCATATTGCCTTGCAAGGTAGAGCCACCACTCTCTTTCAAGTTGGGTATCCCAACTCTCACAAGTAAAACCAATACAAAATTTTGTGGCATAACTTTACTCATAACTAGTGTGATCCTTTTTCCATTTTTCCCATTTTATTTATAGGATTTTCCTTAATGATACCTTGTCACATGCACATTTAATTCACTTTTTAAATAAGTAATTAAGAATTATTTCCCCCATACACTTGTCACCCCTTCCCTTAGTTGCACAAGTAAATCCACAATTTATTTTAATAAAAGTCAATTTCGCTCACCCATCCTAAAAGCGCTACTAAAATCACTCCTAGTTGTGTTAGAAAAACAAGATTGTGGAGCAATAAAATAAAATAAATGTAGAAATAAAACACATAAGATACACAATACAATAGAGACATAGATATATGTGGTTCACCTAGTGTGGGCTACGTCCACCAGAGAAATTGTCGGGTCCTTCCTTTATTATTATCCATCAAATGAAGGGATACAACCTACAACACACATGTTGTAACTTCCTCTTCTCTCTCACACAATCTCCTCACTCATAATACAATATTGACAATAATACATAGTCACAATACATTTCCCTCATAAAAGAGGGTTTCCTTATAGGGAAAAAAACCTTAACGTAACTTCTACCATCAGATATGTGACTTTATAATGAATGGTCTAGATTTACTATGAAATTACAATATACATTTACAAGGTGATTTTCCCTTCAGGGGATTTCCCCCCAAGCCCCCTCTGGGGGATCACTTGGCCACGTACCCCATAAGGGGGGTAAAACCCCCCTTTCCAAGGTGGAATCCCATGTTTTGAGCCAGTGAAATAGGTGGGTGGCCATCAATTTCCACCTGGATCAATCCTCCCAAATTAGGAAGCAATGGCCTCCATTGCGTCAATTCCCTGGGGAATATTTTGTTGAATTTGAAACTTGGTTAGTTGCTTGCTTTGTTGAAGAAGTTTCCCTACTTAGCTTGTTAAAGGTTGTTATGAAATTCTTGTTGAAGGGGTTGAATCTATATAACCAATATGGTTGCATGATATTCTTGTGTGTGGGAGGAATTTTTTGGTGAAGATGCAGCATGGAGAACATGAAGAGATTTATCATAACTTGTTTTGATTGGGTAGTGTGGAGGCACCCCTGTAGGTGCAATAGGAATATCTTGTTCCTCTTCTACAATATTGTTGATATAATTCTACTTAGGGTCTTGGTCCAAGGCTACAGTGGTTGTAGTGTCCTTCTCTTCTGACCAGTTTGTGAAGAGTATAAAATTTGCAGTACGAGAGATTACTTTGCTCCACTATTTTTTTGATACAATAGTTGGAACTACCTCTAGTATCATGTAAGGATGACCGCCTAGAGTAACAATGATGCTACAAGGTCGAGACTCATATAGAGCATGACACCTCCACATATATGGTTGGATTAATAGAACATCATAGGCTTCTGGTGGGGCAACATCATACAATACTTCATCCTTGAAGGGATTGATCTCGTATGACAGGCAACATTGTTGGTTGACATGAAGATCTCGTCCCTCATGAATTCATCTGATGTTGTATGGATGTAGGTGTGGTGTTGTTGTCATATCCAACTTCTTGACAACATCTGTTGAGATGAGGTTATTTTAGCTTCCACTATCAACAATAAAATGCAGTGGGGTCCCCTTCACCCACATTTGTGAATGGAAATGACACTCCACCTCCTCAGGATCCTCTCATTATTCTGGTTGGATTGCTGCAGTCATGACAATAGCAGTGGGTTCTACATCAATTATCTATCTCCTTTTATTATTGTATGAATAGGAGTCCGAGTCAAGGCTCTACTCAAATTCATTGATATTGACTACCAATGACTGTTTTGAGAAACATTCATCGGTGTTGCGTGAAGGTATTTTGTTGAAGTCGCACCACTTCCTAGTGTCCATCTTATTCTTGTTTCCCTTCATTTTTTGCGGCTTGGAATAGTTTTCTTTAGGTTGATTGTTCTGAGAGTTAGGGATACCTTTACCATGCTTTATTTGTTGCGTATTTGTAGACACAAATTCTCTCTCGTTATGCTACTAAATTTTCTGCTCAATTTTGACAACATACCTATAAGAGACTCCCAGTGATGAGATGTCTAGAAACTCCATTTCGGTTTGGATGTACCTTTGTAGAGCCCCATGGTATTTCAGAACCATATGTCACTAATATTCTTTGATACCCAGTTTGGTGCGCAAGGTATGGAAGGTATTTGTGAACGACAACACTATTTGGTCCCTCTTTTGATGCACCATGGTCCTTCTCATGTACTAGTCATCATAGTTTCACAATTGGTAATATTGCTCCTTGACCACATCCATAAAAAATCCCAAGTGGGATCTACCCCAAATATTCCAGAATCCTATGTGGAATTTTTCTCCCAGTAAGTTTCCCACCAATGTTTGACATTGGGGAGAGCCTTAAGGAGCACAAAGGTGATATTTTCTCTATTAGAAAAAATTGTGAACAAGGAAATAAAATTCTAGAAAATTTAACCATTTTCTAAAGCATCTGCATCAATATAACCTTCAAATATAGTAAAATCAAAATTAAATGGTACCTTGAATGTGTTAGCATCTCCAAAATGACTACTTGATGAAGACACACCTGTCATTATCGATAATATTTGAAGCATTTGGAAAAAATTCTCCAACATCTCATTCCTTTGTTGTGCGAGGGATTCTGCGAGGAACAGCTTGATGGGGTATTTTTCTCCCTCGTTTCTTTTCTCTTGTGAGATACAGAGATATTGTGAGATACATAGAACTATTTCATTAAACATAGAGATATTGTAAAGAACAATTTTTATTAATGAGAGAATGTACAGAAACTGTAAAATTATAGAGTGAATGACTTGCGAGAATGGTGGTATCTTATCTCTGAGAAGAGATATTATTACTACGTTCATTCGCAAGAAGATGATGATGTTTACAATGAGGCTCTAGAATCCATTTTAAAATAAATAAAATCCAAAACCCTAACCCCCAAATATGAAATGCCAAAGGTTTTGCAGGCCCCGATGGGGGTAGTTCGTACATCAACTTCCCAAGGGTGTAAATTTTACATACAAAATTTGTTTGGGGAATTCTATACCTGGTAGGAAAGGTCTAGAGAAGGATTACATATCACATTCATCCCAAACATGCTTCAATTTATCATTTGGGCACCTTCATGCCCAAAAAATGTCGTTAAGGTCTCAAAACAACCCCCGAAAGTTCAGGACCCAAAAAATGTAGAAAAAATGCCAAGGTGGAAACCCATGTTTTCATCTATTCGAATAAGCACGTGGCCACCAATTTCCTCCTGGATAAATCCTCCCCACTTAGGAAGAAACGATCTCCATTGGGTCAAGTCCCCAGGGAAGCTTTTTCTAAATTTGAACCTTGGTGAGTTGCTTGCCTTTTTGAAGAAGTTTCCCTACTTAGCTTATTGAAGGTTGTTATCAACCTATTGTTAGAGGGGTCAAAAAATTTTAACCAATATGGATGCATGATCTTCTTGAGTGTGGGAGGAATCTATTTGTGAAGATGCAACATGAATAACATGAAGAGATTTATCATAACTTGGTTTGACTGGGAAGTGTGGAGGCACCCACGTAGGTGCAATAGGAATATATTGGTGTTATTCTACAATATTTTTGATCTTCTTCTTCTAGATAAAAGGGCCTTGGTCTGAGGCTGTAGTGGTTGCAATGTCCTTCTCTTATGACCAAGTTATGAAGAGGATAAACTTTGCAGTATGAGATATTACTTTGCGCCACTATTTTTTCAGTACAATAGTCTTTCCTACCTTTGGTATCCTATAGGGCTCAACCCCCATAGTAACAATGACACTACAGGATCGAGACTCATAAATAGTATGATGCCTCCACATATATGGCTGGCCTAACAGAACATCACAAACTTCCAGTGGGGATATATCACACAATAAATCATCTTTGAAGGGATTGATGTCATATGAGAGGAAACACTATTGGCTAACATGAATATCTCATCCCTTGCGAATACATCCAATGTTGTATGGCTTTGGTTGTGGTTTTGTTGGCAGCTCCAATTGCTTGATGACCTCTGCTGAGATAAGGTTCTTATGGATTCCACTATGAACAATAAAATGCAGTGGGGTACCTATTACGGAATAATCCCCCTATAGACAAGTGTATATTCCCTTGGGTTAATGACCCCTAGACCAAGACAGAAAGATACAAATGGACACTAACATCCCTTTGAAATTTGTTTAACTATTTGAAAAGAGAGAAGGAGAAAAAGGTGATCGTACCTATTTTTGGTGTTCGTCTTCACTGCTCCACTTCAAGATTGATCTCCAAACTCATTCGCACAACTTAATAACTGAAAAACAAGGGACAACAAAGAGAAAAAAGGAAACTCCTACTCTACCATAATAAATTAAAAAAATTCATCCATAATAGGCAAGCATATGTAAAGATACACAAACTAGAAGGGAATAGGCTAAGTATATATTGATGAGAACTTTAAAAGACACTTGTTAGGACCACACAATGTACCTTTTTGCCCATACTTTTTTCCATTATTATACCTTTGATCACCTGTATTTAGACTCATACTATCACTTCATCTGATCATTCCAAGGTATACAACATCCTTTCTCATTACTATATGCTTGATCTGTTTTGCATAATATTTTACATCACTTTTGTACTTAACCATTGATTAGATTGCAGACTAGCATTCAAAGCCTGTTGCTGAAACACAGTCCAAGACGCAGATGCTGAAACATGGAGCTGTTATACAGATCGAAGCCCCTGTTGCTGAAACAAAGTCTGAGGCCCCTGGTGCTACACGACAGAACTGTCATACAGTCCAGAGTCGCAGAGGCTGATACACAGAGCTGCTACAAAGTTTAGAGCTGTAGATGCTGAAACATAGAGGAGACCGCTAGAACCAATGCTGAAACACAAGGAAGCCGTTACAGTTAGCGGTTAAGGCTGACACATTCAAGAGCGCAATTCACGTGGCTGAAACAGACTATGAATTGCGATGCTGAAACAGCATCAACAGCGATGAGAAGAAGTTGTTACACCAGCAGTAACAACAATACCTCGTTCAGTTCCTGTAATAGCATTCGGTTGCGTGAGAATAGGACATCCTATGCTGATTTAGAAAGAAGATCCGATTTAGGATAGGATTCAGAAATGCATTGTAATGATTGTATCGAAGGGATTTCCTATTTAAATCAGAGGAAATCACCATTCGAGATAGCGAAGTTTTGATGTACTAAAGCAACTCCAAAGAAGCGGGACGTACTCTATTCTTTCAAATTGTATTGTGATATTTTGACAGATGAATATAAGACTGCTTTGAGTATCCTTCTCTAGCTCTTCGTTCAGGGGAATCTTGTGAGAAGGGAGGGCCCACCTTCTTCACAAGATTCACCCATTAGTTAGAGTGTGTTAGTATAATTTCTGTTCATGCTTTGTTTAACTGTCGTTTGCTGAAACACTGTTTTTAATGGATTCCGCTTTGCTGAAACACTACTGACTCTGTCTTAGTTTAATTGAATGGAATTTATAATTCTTTTTATCAGCAATCTCGTGTGATGATTTTATGAGGCTAGCAGAGATTTGGTTAAAGTTTCCTTCTCAGACNACTGACTCTGTCTTAGTTTAATTGAATGGAATTTATAATTCTTTTTATCAACAATCTCGTGTGATGATTTTATGAGGCTAGCAGAGATTTGGTTAAAGTTTCCTTCTCAGACAGAAAGGGATCGGAATATCATACCTTCTATAGAATTCAATTACTACTGCAAGTGTGCTAGCTAGAGGTCCGGTTAAAAGGTTCCTGCTCAGACAGGAAGGAATCCAAATACCTCGACTTCTGTAGATTTCATTTACTACTGCAAGAGTGCTATCCTGAGATTTGGTTAAGGGGTTCCTGCTCAGACAGGAAGGAATCACAACACCTTGTCTTCTGTAGATTTCATTTACTGATGCAAGTGTGCTAGCCAAAGATTTGGTTAAAGGGTTCCTGCTCAGACAGGAAGGAATCACAACACCTTGTCTCCTGTAGATTTCATTTACCTCTGCAAGTGTGTTAGCCAGGGATTGGGTTAAGGGTTCCTGCTCAGAAAGGAAAAGAATCAAAAACACCCTATTCTCTGTAGACTTTTATTGATGCTAGTTAGAAACTGGGTTAGGGATTCCTGCTCAGACAGGAAGGGATCAGACTGCCCTGTTCTCTGTAAACCCCAACCTCACAAGTGTGCTAAAACATAAATAAGGCTCAAGGCTCCTGCTTAGCAAGAAAGGAACTAGGTGGCTTTGTTCTCTGTTAGATAGAGTTAATTGTTTTCTGCATTACTATTTTCATGAAAGAGTGTTAGTACTGAGTCTCTGTTTGAGAGTAAGGGTCCTGTTCTCTGATTGCAGAATAGTTGTTCTTTCCCATTGCAGTGTTATTTTAATGTAATCCAGGATTCTTAGATTGAACTTTAAATAATTGCAATAGGGGAATTACTTTCCTGTGATTTAATTCAGAGCTTCAGTTCATTCAAGCAAGTATAAATAGTATGAATTTCTTTACTACAACCCAAAGTTGTTTTTGGGATTGAGCATATACAGTGCGTGGATATATTTGAAATAAAAGACTTCCCTGGGTTGATAATTTATGTATCACTTGATTGTTTAAATCAATTAAGCAATTATAGTGACCAACATTTTGGCACCGTTGTCGGGGAAGATAGTTATAGATTTCAAAAGAACTTATGATTTCTTTTATTTAGATAAAAAGAATGCATGAAAGACCCCAAAGACACTAACCCTACAGGTGGCAAGGGAAAAGGAAAAGGAGGAAGAAAGACTTTCATTAACGACATTGCATCCAAGTCTGAATCTGCGGCTCAACGACCAAATCTTCAAAAACAGAATTCCCAGCCTTCATTTCGAGCAATTTTTGGAACAGGGAAGGAATTTTGGAGTTCGGAAACAGTCTAGAAGCTAGTAGGAGACATTGAGGACAGAGAAAGTGTAGCAGGAGAACAGACAGAGGAAAACATGGATGAGTTCAATGAGCAATTGCATCATGAAGAACAGGTGGATCCTGAAGGAGAGGTAAAAGATGAAAATTCTTTTTCTACATTGGGATTTCCTATTGGTGATCTCCCTAGAGGAGAAACCCCCATGAAAAACATCCCACTCTCAGCATTGCCAAATTTTCATGGGTTATCTTCAGAGGATCCTGATGAATTTCTGTTTGAGTTTGATATATTATGTAGAAGTTATGATTATGTTTCTAATGCTCAAAAACTGAATTTATTTCCAGCAACACTAAAAGGGAATGCACTAAGATGGTTTATGAGCCTTGGAGGCCACGTAATCACAACATGGGACCAAATGAAGTAGAAATTTCTGAACAAGTACCAGGACTACTGCAGAACGAGAGAAAAAAGGGAGGAGCTATTTAAAATGATGCAGAAAGAAGACGAGAATCTAGAAGACTTTGTAGAGAGGCTTCAATACAATCTACAAAGATCCAATCATCCCAATGTAAGTAAGGATATCCTCAAAACTATTTTATTAAAATGGGTAAGGGATGACTCTTTGGATATGTTGAACATGCTTGGGAAAGGGGACATATCCAAGGAATCATATGATGAAATTGTCAATTTATGCAAAAGATGTTCGAGGGGAGCTTCAAGAAACATATTGAACAACAGGTACACTACATTTTCAAGAGTCCAGAAATCAGCTAGTGGGGGAGCAACAAGAGCCAAGATAGGTAATCTACTTGAAGATTTTAAAACCGAAATGCTGAGCTCTTTTGCCTCACAAATGGATACCCTGTAGATTAAGAAAAAGCAAGCAGAAGCAGAAGCAACCTTGTCTATCTTTTGTCCTCAATGCAAAGATAAGCACCCAAAAAGAGAATGTCCATTGGACAGGAAACCTATCTGCACTATTTGTGACAAAGATCATGATACCCAAAATTGTCCATCTTTACCAGGGATTAAAGCAACATTGCAACCAATGGATGAAGAAGCTGAAGCTGTCTATATGATGACACAGAGGAGGCAATGGCAACCGTGAGGACAAGGTATGAACTCTAACATGCCATTTACTAATCGTTGGAATAATTACTCTGCTTTCAATCAAATGAGTTACCCCCCTTACAATCAAATGCAATATACTAATCAAACGAATTACCCATCCATGCAACAAACTTACCCACCCATGCAACAAACTTGCCCACCCATGCAAAATAACCCACCCTTTGTTGATCCTTCAATGTGGACCTCTTGGCCTCCACAACAACAACCATATCAGATTCAATGGAATCAGAATTGGAGAGGACAACAACCCCCCTTTCAAAACCAATTACCTCAATTCTCACAAACACTCCCCTTGCCAGCAGGTACTCCTCAAAATAATCAAACGATGAGACCCCAGCTACCTGTGCAACCTAACCCCAACCCAAATAATAAAGTTGTGCAGTGCATTGTTATTTATAACCAGCCTACACTTTCCCTTCTCCCTGCACAATGCAACGATATCCATCTTCGATCTGGGAGAATAGTGGAACCAAATATAGCTGATGTTACCTCTCCTGACAAAGAGGCAACAAAAGAGCATGATGCACCTGAAAAGGTACAATCATCCTCCAACAATGCTGTTGAAACAACACCATTTCCCGAGCGTTTATCCTTAACCAAAATGCCTGAACTGCCAGCCTTTAATCTTTTAGGGGAATTACAAAATTTATACGTCAAAATTCCCCTCTTACAAGCACTCCGCGATGTACCTATTTATGTTAGGACAATGAGAGATATCTGTGTTAAAAAGCCTGGTAGGAAAACCAAGGATCCCCTTACAGTCCATGTTATGGGAGATCTGTCTGCATTAATGTCAGGAAAGACTCGCCCAGTCAAATACGACGATCCTGGCCACCCTACCGTTACAATTCAAGTTGGCAAAACAATAATCCCTCGTGTCCTGTTAGACCTAGGCACAACCATCAATATCATGACTTTAGAGACCCTACAACTATTACAATTACAATATGAAGTCAGAGAGACCCCTAATATCCTAGAATTGGCTGACCGATCCACAATTAAACCAGAAGGTGTCATTGAGGACCTCAGTATCTCTGTGGAATCTTGGAATTAACCAGTCGATTTTACAGTGTTGCAACCCAAAACAAAGCTGGGGGGACACTCTTTAATTCTGGGTAGACCTTGGTTAGCCACAGCAGATGCTTTTATCAGCTGTCGATCAGGGTCAATGACAATTTCAAATGGTTATGAAATGAAGCAGCTTACACTTTATCCTCATGCAACACCCTTGGCTAATAATGACAATTCTGTCTGGGTAGATTTTGAGGATCAACCTACTCAACCTCTTCTCACTATCGAACAAACTTTAAGTATGAAAGACTCTACTGAGGATGAAATCATCAATAATTTTATTTGCGAGCCCTCCTCTGTCACTCCAAAAATTCATAATCAATTAACTGCACTATTGGACTCTAATAATCAAGAAAACCTCAGCTCAGAAAGCCCACCTCAAACACCTAAAACCATCACTTCCAAAAGCATACCGATCAAAATTGAACCTGGCAAATCATTAAATATAAACCCTCATTTGACAGATGCTGAAACACAACAGTTAATGAAGTTACTTCGGGAAAATAAAGAAGCATTTGCATGGGATTACACAGACATGAAGGGAATCTCCATTGACCTATGTACTCACAGAATATATATTAAGGAATATTGTCGACCAATCTGTCAACCCCAACGACGAATGAACCCAAACTTAAGAGAAATCCTGAAGGAAGAACTTCAAAAATTGCTTAATGCAGGGTTTATCTATCCTATATCAGATAGTGAATGGGTGTCCCCATTGGTAATAGTTCCTAAAAAGAACGGGAAATGGAGAGTATGTGTGGATTACAGAGATTTAAATAAAGCTACTCAGAAAGACCACTTTCCACTGCCATTCATTGATCAAGTTTTAGATAGTTTGTCATGGAAGAAATTTTTCTCATTCTTAGATGGTTTCAGTGGGTACAACTAGATTAAAATTGCACCTCAATATCAAGATAAAACCACCTTCACCATCCCTTGGGGAACCTTTGCTTACAGAGTCCTTCCATTTGGACTATGTAATGCACCAGCAACCTTCCAAAGGGCAGTTTTAGAAATTTTTTCCGATATGATTAATGACTCTATGGAAATTTTTATGGATGACTTTACTCCTTATGGTGTTTCTTTTCAGGAAGCACTGGAAAACCTTGAGAAGGTACTTAAAAGATGTATACAAGCCCAACTTTCCCTAAGTATAGAAAAATGCCATATGATGATGAGTGAAGGGATAGTGCTTGGACATTTTATCTCATCTCAAGGAATTCAGGTAGACCCATCCAAAATACAAGTCATTAAGGACCTTCCTACTCCCAAGACCCAAACAGAAGTAAGAAGCTTTCTAGGACATGCTGGATACAGAAGATTTATTAAGAACTTTTCCAAAATAGCTTCTCCCCTGTTTGTTTTACTGATGAAAAATGTTGAATTCAATTGGACCAATTTCTGTCAAGAGGCATTTAGTACACTTAAACATCAGTTATATACAGCTCCTATCCTTAGAGGACCTGATTGGACACGACCCTTTCACATATCCTCCGATGCTTCAGACACTTCTATAAGAGTTGTCTTGGAACAGGAAGAAGATCACCTCCCATATGTTATATATTTCATCAGCAAGAATATGTCCCCTGCTGAACTCAATTATACAGTCACAGAGAAGGAATTCTTAGCAGTGATTTATGCAATTAATAAATTTAGACATTACATTACTGGCTATTCTACTTTTGTCCATACTGATCACTCAGCTATAAAGTACTTAATGAATAAACCTATCACAAATGCTAGAGTCACCAGATGGCTACTCTTATTGCAAGAATTTGATATCACAATTATAGATAGACCAGGAAAAGAGAATGTAGTTGCTGATTTCCTTTCTCGATTGACACTTAATGATGATAACCCAGTGGATGATTCCTTTCCTGATGAATATTTATTTGCAGTCTCTGATCACTCACCTTGGTATGCAGATATTGCTAATTATTTAGTTGCAGGGAAGTTACCATCACACCTATCCTACCGAGAGAAGAAAAGCATTGTTCATCAAAGTGCTCGGTATAGTTGGATAAGTGGGTACCTTTTCCATACAGGAGCTGATCAAGAAATCCGAAGGTGTGTTCAAAAATATGAGGTGTATGATATATTGAAAGCTTGTCATGATGACCCTTGTGGAGGGCATTTTGCTGACAAAAGAACATCATATAAAATTCTCAGGATGGGGTACTATTGGCCCTCACTCTTCAAAGATGCAAGGAAATATGTCAAGGCCTGTGATAGCTGCAAAAGAGTAGGCCAACCTAATCATAGAGATGAAATGCCATTAAACCCCCAGGTAGTACTTGAACCATTTGAAATATGGGCCTTAGATTTCATAGGACCCATCAACCCTCCATCCAATCAAAAATTTTATATACTGGTCTGCATAGACTACATGACTAAATGGGTGGAAGCCAAGGAAATCCACAGAGCGACTGAAGAAGCAGTTATAAAGTTCTTATTCACAGACATCTTCACCAGATTTGGAATGCCAAGAGAATTAGTTACAGATGGAGGACCTCCTTTCTCTTCTCATGGGTTCAAAGACACCCTTCAGAAATATCATATTCAGCAGAGAATGACTACAGCATACCACCCCCAAGTCAATGGACAGGTGCAAAGCATGAACAAAGTAATAGAATCCATTCTCACAAAAACAGTGAAGGAAAGTAGAAAGGATTGGTCCTACAGGCTCCTTGAAGCACTACGGGCCTACAGAACTACCTGGAGAAATACTACAGGATTTTTTCCCTATGAACTGGTCTATGGAAAGAGTGTTGTCTTTCCTGTGGAATTTGAGATAAAAACCTTAAGGACTGCTTTAGCTACCAACCTTGATCTAACTAATGCACAGACAGCCAGGCTGCAGCAGCTTAATGAACTAGAGGAGAAAAGACTAGATGCCATTCAGCAAACAACCATAATTCAACAGCAAAGATCACAATGGCATGAAAAAAATATCAAGAACAAGCAATTCCAAAAAGGTAATTGGGCTCTACTGTATGATTCCTAGTTTAAGGAGTTTCAAGGGAAACTGCGTACAAGATGGTTAGGACCTTACGAAGTGGACACAGTTTTCCCCAATGGAACAGTAAGGCTCCTCACAATCGATGACTCCGGAACTCCGTTACTTGTAAATGGTCATCGACTCCGTCTGTACCAGAAACCTATTTCTAAAGAAGATTTTAAGGCCACATGCATGGCAGATGCTCATTTTCTCTTCGTTGAGGGGGTCTCTACCCCCAATAGCAATTAATTCTTTCAAAGATTGATTTTCTTCAGTGTTAGATTAGATTAGATTTCATTTTCTAATAATCCCTATCAAGAAATACCATGCTACAGCTGTTTTTGCAGATTCCCGATCGAAGCACAGCCACCAGAAGAGGACAATCCCACTTCAAAGAGACGAGCCTTCACGATGTTGAAACACCGTTGTTCATCACTGTTCACTTTCATGATGCTGAAACACCATTGTTCAGCACTGATGACCTTCATGCTACTGAAACACCACTGGTCGACCCTCTTGACTTGCTTCTGAGGCCGAACAACCACCATTCTCCACTTTCTACTTTTCTCTGTTGCCACAACACCACTGTCAGAAATCCGCCCTTCTTTTCCATTACTGAAACACGAAACTCACACTACCTTTTTCATTTCCTCACCACTCCTCACCAACAAAACAACTCCGTCCAGCAATTGTTTCGCCTTTCCCCTTCCGATGCTGCAACACCATTGCTCAGCACTGTTGACCTTTTCCCTCGATGTTGAAACACCACTGTTCAACACTTTTTCTTCCCACTCCCAGAACACTACAGTTCGCCATTTCCTCACCATACTTCATTGATGAAACAACTCTGTCCAACAATTGTTTCGCCTTTTCATTTTCCGTTGTTGAAACACCATTGTCAGCAACCCTTCATCATTTTTTTTTATGATGTTGAAACACCACTGTTCAGCATGTTCGACTTCTTCCCGATGCTGAAACACCACTGTTCAGCACTTTCAACTTTCTTCAATGCTTAAACACCATCGTTCAACACTTTTTGATTTTCTTTCGATACTTAAACACCAGTCATCAGCAGTTCTTCATCTACAACAATTGTTTCGTTCTTCTCTGTTGCTGAAACACCCATCCTTCACCATCGTCCATCAACAAGCTTTTGCGACCTCAGATTATAGTTTGGCCCTCTAAATTCTGGATACAATTCAAAAGTCACTGCCACAACAGGACTACCACTGACAGGCATGATACGTGGTTTGCAACACGAATCAAACAGTAAGGCAAGGTATGTAAAGTTTGTGTAATTCAGATTAGACTATAGTTAATGAGAAAGATTTTAAGCCATTAAGACCATTTAAGTGCAATTATTACTAATCGCACTCAACGGGAGGGGAAGTACACATCAAATCCGCGCTACCATCATTTCCCCGACTTTATCGCCGCCATCCCCATTTCATCACCTTTTTGCGCATTTTACCACTATTCCTGCATATGACCCCTCGGAAAACTTACTCTGTTCCAGAGATGATACACAAACTCTCGACGTTGTATCTTACTAAGCTAGTAGCCATGGGAGGAGCTGTCATCCGCAAAGAACTTTCCATGACAGCACTGCTCGAACACTATCCAGCAACATATCAAATCTTCGAGCAAGCAGGCTGGCTTAATTACTTCCGCAGGCTTCAAGGATATAATGAACGACAAGTACTACAGTTCGCCCAAAATCTTAAAGAGAACCATTCTGTCATCACAGGCATCTGAATCTCTGTGATAGAGAAAGACATATCAGAGGTCTCAGGCCTCCCCATTGATGGCACTCGACAGTTCAGCCGGAAGCATATCATCGGGGATGTCCAGCAGAGCTTCTTCCTGGCTGGGGAAAGAATTGTATTAAAGGGCAGAGACGTTCATCTCAGTTCACTACCACCCCCATGGCCGGAGGTCGCCAGATTCATCAAGCACTACCTGACCTGCGAAGGTCGCTATTAGGTAGTCTATGATCATGACTTCCTTTTGCTTTCTCATTTAAGGCATAACAGGCGGGTCAATCTTCCCTACTATTTGCTAGGCTGTTTAAAGAATATGGCACATTACTGTCGAAAGGAAAAATATCCAACCCAATCACTTACCCACCACCGTCTTGTTCAATTACTCGTCAACCGGGGTTTTGAACAACAAAACCGTACACTAAATAACCCGCCCATAAACCCTCAACCAACTATTGAAATTCCCCAGAAACAACAGCAGCAAAACCCCCCAGATGTCCCTGAAGTACCGCATATTCCGCCCATAGAACCAACCAGTCCAGTCATTTCCCCTACCCCACCTAATCCACCACATACCCTACCAGAGTCATCCACCCCCGCCCTTCATATTCTTAGTGATGACTCTGAACCAGAAAATGTCCACTGCCCTATCATTCAGGAAACACCTCCACGAAAACGAAAACAGATTGCCCCTTTCCACCTTTCTTGCACAAAAAGTGAATGAGA
This sequence comes from Picea mariana, assembly GCA_032191745.1. NCBI lineage: Eukaryota > Viridiplantae > Streptophyta > Pinopsida > Pinales > Pinaceae > Picea > Picea mariana. The sequence continues at coordinate 76,395 of JASDQU010014969.1, forward strand.
GCCTCATTGAGGCCACCCTGGATGACCACTACCCTAGATCCCCCACCTATTCGATTGATACGCCGTACATCTTCCCAAACCCCAGGATCTTTGCCTATTCCAACCTCGGTGGTTGCAACATAAGAACCAGCCACCGATAGTGAGTTGCAGGAATTAGAGGCCCATACATCATTTGTTTTTGAAGTAGCTCAAACACAACCAGCTACCCATCCAGTGGCTGAAACAGAAGAACCAGCCACTAACATTGAAGTTGAATTACAGGAATCTGAGACCCCGGATGCTGCAACACAACATCCAGTGGCTGAAACACAAGAACCAGCCACTGATTTTGAAATTGAGGAAATTGAGACCCCGGATGCCGCAACACAACACCCAGTGGCTGAAACACAAGAACCAGCCACTAATATTGACATTGAGATTCAGGAATCAGAGGTTGAGGGTGCTGAAACACTACTCTCCTTACACCAGGAGGCTGAAACACAAGCATCAGTTGCCATACCTATAGCTGCTCCACAAGCATCAGTTCATGAGGCTATGACTGCCACACAAGAACCAGTCACCTCTCAATCCAAACAAACAATGGCTGATGTCTTGGAAGAAAACAAATTTTTAAAGTCTCAATTGGAAGCATATCAGCAAGAATTAGCCAGAGCCAAGGAAGCATTTGAAAAGGAACTCAGTTCGTACACCTCAAGCCGTATAGCAACCCTGGCAGAACAAACTACAGAAAGAATATGCAAGGAATATATGTGTTGCCAATGCGGAGATATTTATTATCAGGCAGGGTATAAGGTGGTTCAAGTGCCACTACCAGGAGCAGCACCTACTCCTTCCCCTTTTGAAGTCAAAACCAAACCTGCTGCAACACAAGAACCAGCAGATTCCAACAAGCTCAAAACCAAACCTGTTGCAACACAAGAACCAGCAGGCCCTAGAAAAATCAAGACTGAACCTGCTGCAACACAAGAACCAGCAGACCCTTCCAGGATCAAGAAAGAAGTCCCTATTGTTGTTAAAAAGGCTGTCCAAACAGTGCCCATAAAGGAAGTTACACCTCCCAGTCAAATCAATCTCTCCACTTCCAGGGAATAGTCTACTCAAACCCTGCCTAATCCCACTACTTCCCACACTGAAACTCAGACTTCCCAGGTATGGGATGAGAAGGTAGAGATACAAAAGTGGAAGAAGGAGTATGCTGAGAAACAGACCAAACATCTACAAGTGCACAGGAAAACCTGGATAAATCACACCTTCTCAAATTGGGAAGCATTGGACCAGACACGCCGGGAAGCTTGTGAACTCAAGAAGAAGAACAAAGATTTAAAAGGTAGATTGGTCCTAATCTTTGATTTGATGCAGACACTAATGGCCACAAGGAAACCATCATGTAACTATTCTTTATTTCTCATTGAGAGACTCACATGGTTCCAGATTAAATCAATTATAGAAGGTAAATCTCATGAAGTAATACAACCAACAAATTTTGTCAAGACTTTTCTCGCAGCCTCTACCAGGGATCAACACCTCTTATGTGAAGCATACTTCCATAATGAGGCTCTTCCCGAAAACAGGTTGCTCAATATAAATCATCTTGTTGGAGATGTTCAACTTCGAGCATTCACTTCTTTTCTTTATAATCAAATGTTGTGGCAGAATGACTTTTTGGCTGCCAAGCACAATGAGGAAAATAAACTCCTCTGGATTAGACCAGAACCACAGAGGGTAGCCAGATTCATTTCAGAATATTATGAGGTCTTAAAGAAACCAGGGGTGACTGAGCATGTTCAACAGCTACAGTCAGTAGTGCTCCAAGAGTGTCAGCACAACATTAGTGCCATAGAGATTCCTGCCCTATAGGCCAATAACCTGTTTTGGTAGCAATCCACAGAAAAGAGGCAACAACATAATCCTTTTGGTCCTGCCAACTTAGAAGCAGCAATTTCTAGGGTACCCAGTTATATCCAGTGTGTTAGACATTGTGCTGAGAATTGGATAGGGCACATGATTTATTTTCCCATTCTCTGGTTGCCAATAGAAAGATATCAAATCAGTTATAAGCTGCCTAAGAAGGAAGAAACAACAACATGGCAAAGATTGCAGGAAGTGCAAGGGTTCAGAACGTTGACAGACAATACCTCCCAGAGTTACAGCTTGAGTAACTTACATGATCAGAGTAGGTATCAAGACTCTGATTCAGAGTGAGTTTCCTGAGGACATGCAACACCTTGAGCTGGGGGGGATGTTAGGACCACACAATGTACCTTTTTGCCCATACCTTTTGCCATTATTATACCTTTGATCACCTATATTTAGACTCATACTATCACTTCATTTGATCATTCCAAGGTATACAATGTCCTTTCTCATTACTATATGCTTAATCTGTTTTGCATAATATTTTACATCACTTTTGTACTTAACCATTGATTAGACTGCAGACTAGCATTCAAAGCTTGTCGCTAAAACACAGTCCAGGACGTAGATGCTGAAACACGGAGCTGTTACACAGATCGAAGCCCCTGTTGCTGAAACACAGTCCGAGGCCCCTGGTGCTGCAACATAGAACTGTCATACAGTCTGGAGTCGCAGAGGCTGAGACACAGAGCTGCTACAAAGTTTAGAGCTGCAGATGTTGAAACACAGAGGAGACCACCAGAACCAATACTGAAACACAAGGAAGTCGTTACAGTTAGCAGTCAAGGCCGACACAGTCAAGAGCGCAATTCACGTGGCTGAAACAACCCATGAATTGCAATGCTAAAACAGCATCAACAACGATGAGAAGAAGTTGTTACACCAGCCGTAACAACAATACCTCGTTGAGTTCCTGTAATAGCATTCGGTTGCGTGAGAATAGGACATCCTATGCTAATTTAGAAAGAAGATCTGATTTAGGATAGGATTCAAAAATGCATTGTAACGATTGTATCGAAGGGATTTCCTCTTTAAATCAGAGGAAATCACTATTCGAGATAGCGAAGTTTTGATGTACTAAAGCAACTCCGGAGAAGCGGGACGTATTCTATTCTTTCAAATTGTATTGTGATATTTCGACAGATGAATAGAAGACTTCTTTGAGTATCCTTCTCTAGCTCTTCGTTCAGGGGAATCTTGTGAGAAGGGAGGGCCCACCTTCTTCACAAGATTCACCCATTAGTTAGAGTGTGTTAGTATAATTTCTGTCCATGCTTTGTTTAAATGTCGTTTGCTGAAACACTGTTTTTAATGGATTCCGCTTTGCTGAAACACTACTGACTCTGTCTTAGTTTAATTGAATGGAATTTATAATTCTTTTTATCAGCAATCTCGTGTGATGATTTTATGAGGCTAGCAATTATTTGGTTAAAGGTTCCTGCTCAGACAGAAATGGATCAAAATATCATACCCTCTATAGAATTCAATTACTACTGCAAGTGTGCTAGCCAGAGGTCCAGTTAAAAGGTTCCTTCTAAGACAGGAAGGAATCCAAATACCTCGACTTCTGTAGATTTCATTTACTGCTGCAAGAGTGCTAGCCTGAGATTTGGTTAAGGGGTTCCTGCTCAGACAGGAAGGAATCACAACACCTTGTCTTCTGTAGATTTCATTTACTACTGCAATTGTGCTAGCCAGAGATTTGGTTAAAGGGTTCCTGCTCAGATAGGAAGAAATCACAACACCTTGTCTCCTTTAGATTTCATTTACCTCTGCAAGTGTGTTAGCCAGGGATTGGGTTAAGGGTTCCTGCTCAGAAAGGAAAAGAATCAAAAACACCCTGTTCTTTGTAGACTTTTATTGATGCTAGTCAGAAACTGGGTTAGGGATTCCTACTCAGACAAGAAGGGATCAGACTGCCCTGTTCTCTGTAAACCTCAACCTCACAAGTGTGCTAAAACAGAAATAAGGCTCAAGGCTTCTGCTTAGAAAGAAAGGAACTAGGTGGCTTTGTTCTCTGTTAGATAGAGTTAATTGTTTTCTGCATTAGTGTTTTCATGAAAGAGTGTTAGTACTGAGTCTTTGTTTGAGAGTAAGGGTCCTGCTCTCTGATTGCAGAATAGTTGTTCTTTCCCATTGCATTGTTATTTTAATGTAATCCAGGATTCTTAGATTTAACTTTAAAGAATTGCAATTGGGGAATTACTTTCCTGTGATTTAATTCAGAGCTTCAGTTGATTCAAGCAAGTATAAATAGTATGAATTTCTTTACTACAACCCTAAGTTGCTTTTGGGATTGAGCATATACAGTGCGTGGCTATCTTTGAAATAAAAGACTTCCCTGGGTTGATAATTTATGTATCACTTGATTGTTTAAATCAATTAAGCAATTATAGTGACCAACAACACTCACAATTTGTAGATGTTGTTGTAACAACTTCTCCAAGTCCTCTTCATCCAACACCTTTCTCAAAAGATCCATGATCAGAATGACAATAATTGTGTTGATCATTTTCCTCCGGTCTCTGCCATAATCAAAGGTTTGATACTTGAACAATTCTATTTTTTTCACCCTTGGAAAGACATCCTTTTATAGGCTTGGGAGGCTCAACCATATGAGTATATTTGGGGCTTAGTTGAATATATGACTCCTTTAGGTTAGGATATGATCCTGGGATATTTCCATAGGATAGAATTTGATCCAAACCAACCTCATCTCCAAGAGCTGGCCCTCAGAAAGAGGAAGGATTCTCCAAAATTTCCTCTAACCAAAATCAATGCTACTCTCTAGTTAGAGACAGATCATTGATCCTAGATCATCGCTCCATAAGTAATATAAGTGGGGTGTTTATCTATGGGTTATATCTCCCTAAGAATGTCTAGGGGGGCACTACCCCTCAAAAATGCCCAAGAAATGGTCAATTTTTCAAGTAAAAAGTGTGTTTATGGCCTTGAATGATGGGTTTCTTCCTCATATATGACTTAGGGATCATGGAAAATGTTCTTTGATGGTTTCAATGGGTTAAAACAAATATAAACACATATAAAAGTGCATGTGACACTTAGTAAGGTGCATACGACACTTGATGACATTTGCGACACTTACCAAGGTGCATATGACACTTTTACAATACTTGCGACACTTAGGGTGAGATACTTAAGTGTGGAATTTTGATGTGCAAAAAATTACCGCCTAAAGTGTGAGGTCAGAAGAGAAAATGATGGTTGAAGCACTTTACAATTCTTCAATGCAAGGGAGTGGAGTTGGAGAACATGGAAGAAGTTCCAAACAACCATCAAACAATATTAATATATGTTCCATTTCCGAGGCAGGCATACCTATGCTTGGAATACAAGATGAATCAAAGCACGCTCGCTGACCAATACACTGCAGATCCATGAAAAAATACTAACTAAGGATATGGCCACCAAATATACAATGTGGATCCATACCTCCATGACATGAATTGATCATAGCCACGAAAAATACACAGTGGAGCTACGATATGATAAAACATAGCCACAGACCAATACAATGTGGATCTATGTGATAGTATATATACTAGCATTATCAAATGATCTCCTTTGCAGCCTAGGAAAAGCAGACAACAGATTGAATGCTCAACCCAAGTTCTTCGTCCCAATCCTAATGCGGTATGAATATAGCTATGTGAATAGATAATTTGATGTCGAACATGGTAGAAACCACTTGATTATCGATCATTGAGGTAAACTGATAACAAGTGAGAGGGAAATAACTAATGATGTCAATGACTCCCAAGGTACCCTAGTACATTCCATGGAATGTGAATAAATGATTTGAAGTCAAACATTCGTGGAATCATTTGATCAAAGGCCAATGATGTAAACCTACTAACGGAAGCGAGGAGGCCTTCCATTGAGGCATGCAGGTCCCAAGGTACTAACTAGTTTCTAAGTCTAATTCATGGATGGTGTGTTGAAGTCGACAAGAAAATACTCGTCGAAGGAGAGAATTGATGTATCCCCCATCATTGACAAAAAAATAACATAGGAAATTGATGTAAGATGGTGAATTGAATGAGTATGGACTAACACAGGAAATGGAAACTAGAAATACTATACATGGATGGTTTGAAGCGAAACTTCCCTTGAGCATGATGAGGCACGACAACTGACTTGACATCATTGACTCGACGAGTACCAAGAATGTAATGTGATGTCAATAAGAGCACTCTTCGACTAGAAGAAAAAATATGCTAACACATGGAATTGGTATGACTCACAGACAAGCGGATTACCCAAATGTAAGACAAGACGTGAACATGTGCCATGTTCAAGGGAGACAAAAGATTCCATAAAGGATTCTCAAAAACTTGACCCAATTCCTTTAATTTTTTCCCCCACCTAGATAGATGAGTACCTATTTTTCATTTAACAAGATTGAGGAGGGTAACACATGCTCGATATAACTGACCTTCGGTAATTTCCTCTTCCTTTATTTAACAAAATGGAAGAAGTAATGGTTTTTTCCCATATGGGTCCCTCAATGTGTATTTTAGCGAGTCCAGAGAATGAAAAATCGGCGATATTTAATGTTTAGAGAGTCTGAAAAGAACTTAAAGGTGACTCTAGGGTTGTCCTTTTTTGTAATTTTTAGTCTCTGAAGTCTGAAAAAGAGATAAACTGTTACTCGGAAGACACCATTTCAAACCTTTTAATGAGTGTGAAAGGAAGAAATATCACTCGAGAATCTTTTCATGTTTAGAGAGTCTGAAAAGAGCTTAAAGGAGACTCTAGGGGGGGTTCATTTTTCATATAGCCTTTACGAGTATGAAAAAGTGATAAAAGTATACTCGGTTACATTCTCATGTATTTACGAGCATGAGAAAGAACAAAGACTAACCTCAGAATTGGTTTCATTTTTGCACAAACTTGAAACAAAAATAAACTATTCTTGTAATTTCCCAACGTAATTTCCAAAGGTTTTGGGGGATACCCATGGATAGTTCATACTCTACCCCCATCTTGAGAAGCTAGAGTCTTAACTCCAGAATGATAATCAAATTCTAGAGACATGCCCCCCCCCAAGCTTCATTTCATTCGTAAACTTTGAGGTTGTCACCAATTTATGTACTAGATGGAGAAAAAAGATAAGGGTGGATGAAAGGAAGGTTCAAATACGAGACCTAAATAAAGACTCGACTTGACATCTATGAGATATAGCTAAAGACTCGATTCGATATCTACAATATCTAGTGAAAATACTTGACTTGATATGAGAGGTGATTGTTTCATTTTTTAACAAGCTTGACACAGGAAAAGAACTATGTTCAAGACCTTTGTTTCATTTTTTAACGAGCTTTCCACAGAGAAGAAAAAATATGCTCAAGACCTATGTTTCATTTTTTAATGATCTTTCCACAAAGAAGAAAAACTATGCTCAAGACTTTTTTTTTATCATGGCTTCCAAGAGGACAATTCTCTATAAGGAATACATGTCAAGGGACAAACTTCAGCCATGGCCTCTAGGAGATCTAAGATATCTGGAAGAAAAACACTTTGAAAGTAATATATGTCGACAACCTTGATAAGGGTAGGGAGATCTAGCTCTAATATCCCTATCAAAGAAATGACCATGTCAACTACTGGATCTAAGTCAGGATAAGGGAGAGATTCCCTCTCATTCGGGATTAAACGCATGGGGTAGGTCATTATATAATTGACCTACGGTGGGGTGGATATCGTTGGCATGTATGGATTGTTCAGGGAAGGAGGATGGTTGACCATTAGATGAGGGTCGATGAATGAAAGCTAGTTGATCATTACCATGTTTTTGTTGTGATGGAAACATATCACTCGAAAGAGAGTGGACACAAAAGCTCTCATAAAATATACATAGTCTCTCCCAAGGACAAATTTAAAGTCCAAGGGGTCATGAATTACCATTACATCAACGTAGACCGTTTTTTCTCCCAAAGTAAGAAAAAACTGAGGAAGGAACCCTAAAGGTTGACTAACTCTTCTGTCAAAATTAAACAAATTCTGAGTCACAGGCACAATATGTGGGGAACCAAAAGAATACCAAGAATTCATGGATAAGATGCTAACAAAAACACCTTCATATATTATAGTGTTAGGAATATTCTTATCACACACCTACACGGTGATTTGGAAAGGTACATAAGAAGGAAGACGGGGTTCTGTCAAATGATTCCAATTAATATAAATCATCTTATTGCTTGAAGGGGTGCCATCGGGACGGGCAGAGTGCCCCCTTGTTCAGGTGAATCAATATTAATGAGAAATACCTAAGCGACATCCTCGCTCTTTGAATGAGGAGTGGGATTGATTGATGATGGAATCATATCGACCACTTTGGTTGAACTCTTTAAAGGAGGAGTGGGATCGATCGATGATGGAACTGGATTGACCACTTTGGCACTCTTCAGATGAAGAGTGGGGATGATCGATGATGGAACTACATTAGTCACTTGGGTTTCACTCTTCAAGGGAGGAGTGGGATCGATCGATGATAGAACTGGATCAACCACTTCGACATTCTTCAGATGAAGAGTGGGGTTGATCAACGACATAATTGGATCAGCTACTTGGTTTAGTGGTTCAACTGAGGATAAAACCATATTGACAACCTGATCAACTTGACGGATTGGGGATGGAACCAAATTGACCAATCCATCAAATAGTGATGGTTGGGTATAGATCTTATGATAACCATTTGGAAGTTGAATCTTTTCCAAAATATAAGAAGCCTCGTCCATACGAGGTAAAAGGTGGGAGTAATGATCACCTTTGCATAAAAGAAAGAAAATTTTGCAGTTCTCTTCTTCTTACCAACCTTAATGTCACTAGATGATCCAGATGGATCTCGATGGCCATCCACCTTTTCCACTAAATCACCATTTTGAGCCTGTGGTTTTGATAAACCATGAAATTCACCCTTTTGATGGGAAATGGAATGTAATGTCATCTTCATTTGTTAATTATAGACATCATGTAATGATTTTATGTACATGACTACAACATAGAATTAGTGCATCAGATCCCATTAGAACTCCACAGTTAAGCACGCTCGGGCTAGAGTAGTACTCGGATGGGTGATAGCCTAGGAAGTCCTAGTATTTTACATGCCTATGGAATTTTATAAACTTAGCCCAATTTATCCCACATGCATCATGGGAATTGTTCTCCTCTCACTCTCTCATACATAATTGAGGTGAATTATGCCCTTTAAGCAGGCAATGGAGTGTGATTTAAATCTTATTGTGAATGAAGCGTAGCCAACATCTCTTTCTTTTTAGAGATAAGCTACCCCATTTTTCTAGTTTTTGTTCTACAATGTTTTTCTCTCTTATTCAGTAATGGAAGTTGGGTTTCACTGTATTTGTGTGTTCTCTTCTATATTTTTGTGTATTTAATTGTTATATCTTGGTTATATTTATGCCTTCATGTCATTCTCAAAATAATTTGGATCAGTGGTATCAGAGAAGTCTGGTCCTTGTCATTTCTCAAATCAGGTCCTCGACAAGGTCAGGGTATAGATATTTGGGTCTCGAGATAGTTTCTCTTGAGGACAACCACTCTTGCTAGCCCAAGAGACCTCCCATGGTGGAAGAAAAGAGAGATGACAAAGCAGAAGATCCTTTTAAGACATTGCTCAAGGAAGCCCTCATGCAAAAAAGGAACGACATGATGGAAAACTTCGCTCATATCCTTCGAAGACTACCGATGGTGGAAGCCGAGGCATCTTCAATAAGAAACCAATTTTCAAGTGCAACACCCTTCAGGATACAAGTCAATTTTGATATCCCCTTATTTGAAGGCCAGATAGATGCAGATGCTCTAGAAAAATGATTGAATCTGCTAGAAGTTTATTACTTTGTCCAAAAAAATTCCGACAGTGAAAAGATCACCTTTGCGCTCCTTAAAGCCCTTACCCATGTCATAGCTTGGTGGGTGTTGAGGAAAATATATAAATGATCTTAATCAATCATTTTCAGATTCTTCTTGGCTAAAGAAAAATAGACGGGAATATCACCCTATGTTTATAGACATCAAAATTTAAATCCTAACTCACAACTATCAATTACAAGTGCTTAGGATGGTTTCTTTATAAATAAAAGCTTGCTAAAAAATTCATTTTTTATGAAATTTTCCGAATATATCAGATGTTGAAATAAATATAGAGATAGAAGTAAAAAACACCAAGTCAATAATCAACACATGTGAGACATAAAGAAATCCTTTATTTCATTCCAATTCATCAAAGAATCATTCTCTTTACAAAAATTTCCTTAAAATTTTGGAACAAATTAAAACTTAGATGTCCCCGATGAAACATACAAAAGGACTTCTGATAGAAAATAAAAAAACTGAACTTGAAAAGTTGGATCAGCTTGCCACAAATTGTTGCCCACTAGAATCTGCACAATAGCCTTTGTCAGTCATGAAAACTAATTCACAGACAGACAAGTCTACACAGATTATCAAAGATAGATCAACACCTCTGAAAAACAAGTGTCTAAATGATGTAATTCAGCCCTAAATCTTGTTGTCTACAATAATACCCTGTTATCATAAAAAAGAATTAGGCTTATAATGAATGAAAACTAAATTATCTCAACAAAACCTCAAGAGCAAACCTTGGTATTCTTCTCCTTCTATTCCCCTTGTGTTCTCCCTTTCCTTCGTCCTTTAAGAAAATTAGAATTGGTTGAAGTAGTTGAACTACTTCATTAGTTAAGTTAACTAAAAACTAAACCAAATTTTTAGTTAGAGGGAAAAGTAATAAATCATAATATGGAATTTTTTTTTAAATAAATAATAACTAGTAGGTGGGACCCCTTGTGACTCCCTTTAGCTTTTAACAATCATAACACATCTAGTTAATTAAACAAAACATCCCTCCTTGTGACTCTCATCATCACATTCATATTTGACAACTTATCCAATGATATTTGAAACTATTTTCAAAATATATTACTCATGTATCCCAAAAACTAGCATGTTGTCTAAAATTTCTAAAGTCAACTGTAATCAACAATAAATAAAATAAAACTTAAAATCCATATTTTCCACCCTCAGAAGCAATATTTCCCTTGTTGTTGTTGTCACCTTTTGATCTCTCTGAATTTTCCTTTGGTTGTGTTGAGCCTTTAGTCCTAATCTCGTTGATCACATGAGAACAATCGTCCCTCAAATGCATCCAGGAGGACACTGATTTATTACAGCCATTGGAGGGTGACAAAGGGGTAGAAGTGGCTTTTCCTTTGTCGGGGGCATGGTGGGCCTTGGTTTTCAACCTTTTTCTAGAATGGGAAGACTGAACTGGTGAGTGGGTATTGGAAGCTTGGAAAATTTGACTGATAGGTAGGGAAGCAGGTAAAGACAAATTGGGCCAGCCACGATGTTGGGAGACTGTCGGGTGGACAATCTCTTTCCATCCATTATTTTCGAGAACCTCGGGTTGCAATGACACATGAGGGGGCATGGGAATACCAGGGGATTGTGTTTCTTGGAAGGGAGGCCTTTCATCCCTAGATTGGACCACTCCTTGCCCAATCCAATTGCAAAACATAGCCTGAAATAGATTTCCTAACTCACGCGATTTAGCATCAAAGTGAATGGAGAATCTTGGCCTTCTAGGGCCCTTGTTCCAATTGCCTCTTCCTCAATTACCTCTAGCATGGCTACCTCAGCTGAAAAATCTCATTTCCTGTATGCATGATTGATTAGAAAATATTTTCTTTAACAACCATACATGAAAACTCTTTTAAAAATATGAAATAAATTTTGGCTCAGCAACATATCAGACTCATGCAATCCAATCCATACAAATTGTTTAACTGTTGTCAATGAGAAGAGGGTGAACAAAGTTTATCGGATATGTGAGGGGTTTGTATTGAGCGAAAAGTGTTAAAATGAGGGGGAAAAGACCATGGTTACTGCTCATAGACAAGAAACAATCATCTGTAATATAAACCAAAGAACATATCCTTGTACTCCATCCAAGAAAATTGTGATTTCAAATTGCTACAATACAGAATTCCCCTTAAATGTAATTAAATTTTAGGAATAGGGAGTGAATAATGAATATGGGAAGGCGAGGGTATTGTAATTAGCGAAAAGTGAAATAATGGTAGGGAAAAGGAGCGGATATTGTTCATAAAATCAATTAAGTAATCCATCAAACAATTTTGTATTTAATGTTGATTCAACACTAACCAAACAATTGATGTGATCAATTGAACAATCACTGTGTGTAATTTCACCATTACTGCGGGTTAAACTTGCTCATTGTTCACATTTGAATCCCTAACACTTTTAATTAATCACAGTGTCATCATACTGAAAATAATATTCTTTCGAAAACAACCTGTAAAAGGATTATGTGTCCTCTCACCTCTTCTTTTAAACATTAAACAATCCCAATGAGCACACAGTCATTTTTATTGACTTTGTTCAGCATCCAAACCATCAACCACAACCCACAAATTAATTATTCAAAACAAATATAGACACAAGTTCTTTTAAAATCGTGTATGATTCCATTCCTCTAATCAATTTAACATTTGAATTGTAATGAAACCATATTGTTATAAAACCCGTGCCCATCTCTGATACGATGCACGATATCCTCAAAACATACACATTAGACAACCAAGTCACAACCATCACAATTTTTAAATTGCAATACTCCCAATTGGAATTCAAAACACACAGTAATAGCAATCATTTATTCAAATTATACCATGTTGTAGGAAGCCCACACAGACCAACACATAACACAAAAAGCATCATTGTGACTTAATCAACCATAAAATAATGTTGGGTTAACAATCCAATTGTAACAACACAAGACACAATGACTGTGTATCAAATTTCGTTTCTCAAACCAACTAATTAAATATGCCAAGTTATCAATTCAACCATAATCATAAATAATGTAGGGAATATCTATCTAATAAATACCATTGTCAATGCTATTAACATAGACAAACCAATAATCACCACTGTCAACGATACTCCACCAACTCACAACAATCAACAATATACCCGACAGGATATAACTGGCTCCATTTATTACAAACGGGCTTTGAATAATCAAGAGTTCGCCTTGTGGAACCAATATAGAGAGAGTGGAATCAACCACCAACAGCAGTGAGAAACTTTCTAAACAACACGATGAACACATAGGCCACATAACCATTTGTTTGCAAGACAAGTGACATTTCACACCATGCAGGAGATATTATGAAGAGAGGAGCATAGGTTCCTCATAGGCCAATAAATAACACCAGGAACACGCATGCCATAACCCTCGTGGTTTCCCCCAATCAACTGAGCAATGCTGATATGAAAACATAACCATGAAATAGAAATCAATCTCAAAGCAAGCCCCTTGGCATAATAGCCATCATAACCAACTACGCAGATACCAATAGTATAAACGAGCCCATGCCCAGGTGAAACGATACGCAGTGACACAAGGTGGTTTGAAATCAAACCCAGCAACCCCATAACAACAAATACGACTAGGAAAGGTGACAATAACTGTGTGGAGATAGCCAGCAAGTCTGGACCGGATGAACCCTCCAACAAAAACCCATAAGGGCAACAGAGAGCCTTCATGGATTCTACCACTCAGAATAATCAATGAAACTGTGACTTCAACCATCATTTTCATTTGTAACAAAAACCACACCAACAACCATTCCAGAGAAATATCACAAGTTTACATAGTTTCTAGTCTCATGAAAAGCATAGACCCATACATCAACGAGCCAATATCTATTTCATAACCAGAGCGGGTTCATGGATGGCAAGAAAGACATACCTGTAACCAAAAATCCTTAAAACCATGAGCTTGGTCGAGAAGTTNAAAGCACAGACCCATACATCAACGAGCCAATATCTATTTCATAACCAGAGCGGGTTCATGGATGGCAAGAAAGACATACCTGTAACCAAAAATCCTTAAAACCATGAGCTTGGTCGAGAAGTTCTTCCCTTGCCTGAAGATCAAAGCTTAACCACATCGAACAACGATCGAACAATAGCCAAGCCAGGGTGACGGCCAGTGGGAGAGGTATGGAGTGACGTGCAATAAATTCATGTCACTTCCATCCTTCACTCATTCAGTTACTTAGTACACGCCAGCCAACCATCCATTAATCCATCCAATTAATCCATGCATCGAAACCAACATCCATTACTTGCCAAATGTGCCACCCTATATCACATTAACCATTTCCAAACATACCATAACGCATATCGAATGTGCTTTCATATAACTCAATAAATCATATAGCCACTACAATGGTTAGTTAGGACCAATCACCATTTCTTTAATTTCAATGCATATAGTGTAGCATAGTAGCATAGTTTAGTTTCTTCCTTAGACTTTTCCATAGGGGTCTTTTCACTTGCTCTTATTTCATGTTACTAACATGTGTCATGTGTAGGTGTCACAAGTAATGAATCAAGGAGAAAATAGAAAGGTAACAATGGATAGCATAAGCTATCATGACATGAAATTAGAGCCTAGAGAAACAGAATCCACATATAACATGCATTATCCATCTGCCATTATTTCGCAAATAAAACCAAGATTTCATCAATCGTGTAGAACCCTGTAAGAAGTGTCAAATAGCAGTATAAACATCAAATAATAACTAGACCTGATCCTCCAATCTACAAGGGGGTCCCACCTACTAGTTATATATATATATATATATCGTTACCTTATAATAATAGGCCTTAGCAATACTTTGCGGGAGAAATCTTTGTTTTGATTTTTATCGTCAACAAACTAGCGAATCCACGGGGAAATTTGTTTTCAATAGATTTAGAAATCATAACTCATGGTTTCACAAACCAAGAACAACAGGCCAAGAATATATAACCAGGAAGATTATGCAACGTGGGGAAGTGAGCGGATTTAATGGAAAAATGACCAATAATTTGGGAATAAATCATGTAAAATGTTAAGTATGAGGGGGTTTATCCCTGTATGCATAATCATTCAACCAGAATCTACTCTTTACTTCAAGGAAAAAAATTATGGACTTGATCTTTTTAATTTTCAAATGGATGAAGAAATGGAAAGCAGAAGCAGGAGATAACCAATTCCTTTATAAAACAACAGTGAAAGAAGATAACAAATTCAAGCATGCCTTCAGGGGGAACATCGTAATAGTTGTGTAAGATTGATTGTTATTGACTAACAATATCTTGCAGGAGTGTCATTATGGCATAACTGATCCAACATCTTATTCTTGACCAAAATTAACTAAAAGACGAAAAAGCAATAAAATTCATGACAAAATTAAAATTGCCAAATTTTAAACAATAGAAATAAAGTGACAGAAATGTAAAAGCAAGAGGAATTCCTAAAAACAGGAAGTATAAATCAAACTACTGCAAAGAAGAAAATGAAAAATAGTGGAAAAAATGAAAGTAGAGCTAGACTACTAATATACAGAAAATCCAAACAGCGTTAGAACTTTCAAGTTGGTTCCACATAATGTTTCAAGTGCGAACCATTAGTGCTATAGGAGAACAATCGCCCCTATAAATCTTTTAGAATGTAAGAATTAGTACCTAGAACGAAGGATATTTTGAAAGGACCCAGCCATAATTTTTTAAATTTTGAACGTCTTCCCCTATCAGCGTGAGCTGAATCCCACAGCAGTACTTTTTCATTGACTTTAAATTTGACAGTATTGGCACTCTTGTTGAAATATTTCTTAACAGTCGGTTGTCTCCTTTTTATATTATCCAAGGAAAAGACCCTTTGCTCTTCTAAGGATAATAGTGTGTTTATCCTTTGTGAAAAACCAGAAGAAATTAATTCTTAGATCTGTAGCATCAACCTTAAGGAAGAAAGTTCAAGCTCAGTAGGAAGGAGGTCTTCTTGACCATAAACAAGCTGGAAAGGAGTGCAACCAGTGCTTACCTTGGTGGTAGTTCAATCTTCCCAAAGGGCATAAGTGAGGAGAGTGTTCCATTGATGAGGCTTATCTTTGATGATCCTTTCAATGATTCTCACCATATTTTTGTTGGTAGACTCGGCCCGCCCATTTTCTTAGGGATAATAAGTTGATGAGGTGAAAAGTTTAACCCCCAACTTAGCTAAAAATTGGGTCAGCTTAGAAAAAATGAAAGTGGGACCATTGTTTGCAATAAATTCCAATGGAAGACCAAATTTGGAAAAGATGTTATTTTCAAGGAAAGAAATTACTCGATCATCAGTTGAATTCTTAAGTGGGATAACTTCATCCCATTTTGTAAAATATTTTGTGGTTGTCAAAGCAAAAAATTGTCGTGTTGAATATGGAGTATTTATAGGACCAATAAAATCCAATCCCCACTTTGAAAAGGGAAAGTCTGGGAGGACAAGTTGTAAGGGCATGGTTGAAAGGCGTTCTTTCCCAGCGAAGTTTTGTCACTTGTCACAAGATCTGGAGAAAACATAAGAATCACGAAAGATTGAAGGCCAATAGTATCCTTTTCTAATAATATTGAAAGCAGTGGTCTTAGCAGAAAAATGGCCTCCTACATGAATCACTGAATTTGAAGAACGATGAGTTTCTTGCAATAGTTTATGTGTGTCCTCATTGTTTACACAACGAAGCAACACACCATCAATAGACCTTCAAAACAAAAAGTCTCCTATAATGATGTATCTTGTGGATTCAAGACGGAGCCTTCACCTTTGATGAGTGTCTAAGTTTTCTAGACATCTTTGGTTTTGTAAATAGTAAATTAAATTCTTATACCAGGGATGTTTAGATACAGGGAGGATCTAGTTATCAATGTAAAAGAGATTTGATAGGGAACTATCCTCTTCATCAATTTCTTCATTATCCTTAGCATGCTGAGCTAAGTGAAGGGCTAAGTCATGTCCCTTAATAGTTGTAGAAGTCATGATATTCAAATCATGCCCCTCGATCTTGCAAAGACAATGTGCAAGTTTTCCTGAAAGATAAGTCTGTGAGAGTAACAACTTGACAGGAGTTAAAGGGACTTTTACCAACGTATACTTACCTAAGATGAAATGGCGAAATTTTTCAACAGCCTTGACAAGAGCGAAAGCATGTTTCTCAATAAAAGAATATTTAAATTCATCATCATACAATCTTTGACTCCTGTAAGCCACTGGTTTTTCATTACCTTGGTCATCATTTTGCATAAGGATAGAAGGAATTGCTTCCTCGGTGGCATTAGTATATATCATGAATTCCTTCTCAAAATCCATCTTCGCCAGAACCGGTGCGGCACTGATTGCTTTCTTGATCCCTACAAAATCATTTTTGGCATCATCTGTCCAAGAAAAGGAATGATATTTCTTAAGAATATTATGAATTGGTTTAACCATCACAACAGAATTTGGAGCAAGCCTACAAACAAAGTTAATAAACCCCATAAAAGCTTGAACCTCCTTCTTGGAAGTGGGAGCAGGCAAATTAAGGATGGCAGCAATCCTTTTGGGATCAATGCTTATTCCTGAATTGGAACAATGTGTCCAAAGAGATTTCCCTCGGTGACGTCGAATATGGACTTATAAGGATTTAGAGAGATGTCGAATTTCCTACATCGCATGAGAACTCTTTTCAAATGACCAAAATGATCTGATCGGATTTTAGAGTACATCGTTAAGTCATCAAGGTAGATATGAATGATCTTGTCAATCGAATCGTCAAAATATATTTGCATAGATATTTGAAAGGTGGCACCTGCAGTAGATAAGACGAAATGCATACGCTCATAAGAAAAGGTACTCCAATGAGTAATAATGGTGGTTTTATATTTATCTGTCCTTTTTACCTTGATTTGATTGTAACCGGAAAAACCGTCAACTAAGGACATTATTTGTGACCCTGCAAATTGCTGCAAAATCATTTCCATGTTAGGGAGAGGAAAGTGATCTTTTATACTAGCTTGATTTAATGTGTGAAAATCAACGCATAACCTGATCTGACTGGTTGTTTTCTGAACAGGAACCAAATTGGAAACCCATTCAGGATACTTGACCGGAAAGATGATTCCATCCTTCAAGAGTTTTTCCAACTCCTTTCGAATAGTTTCTTCCAGTGTAGGGTTTATAGGTATTTGTTTTTTCCTAAATGGTTTTATTCCTTCCTTGATGGGAATGGCATGATGTATAAGACCGGGATAAAAACCACTAAGATCCTCATAATACCAAGCAAAAACATCTTGAAATTCACCAAGTAGCTTGGCAAACTTCATTTTTTCTTCATCAGAACATTGGGCACCTATTTTAACATTCTTTGGAGACTCGGGTGTCCCAATGTTCAAGGATATGGTTTCACCCACCTTCCTTTTTGACTCCTCTTCTTTTTGTTTGTCTTTATTGCCTACATCACTCGATGAAAACAAATTTTCTAGGAGAGTCAAGCCTTTAGGAATCTTGTCATCTTCTATGGATATAATTTACTTGGGCTTAAAAGGTTCATTTTGAATGAAATCACAAATTATCTCATCATTAGGGAAGACCTACTAAGATTCTATATTGTCGGGGATGTGTGGACGATATAGAGATTGAAAAGTATAATCAGGCCTATGTGGCAGAAGTTGTCGAGTAGGAGAGGCTACAAAAACAACTAATCAATTAGCCATCAAGTTCAATTCCCTCTTAACATGAGTGATGTTGAAAGATAATAGATTCGAGATAAGTGCCCAAACAGTCTGGGTGTATCGTTTCACCAACTTGTTTCTAGGGGAGTAAATCTTACATACCAGATTCACAACAAGCTTGGAATCTCAAAGAACTGAAAGGTGACCACAACTAAGATTATAGGTGTTTTCAATGCCTAGTAATAAAGATTCAAATTCAGTGACATGGTTCATGCAAGAAAACTCCAATCGATAAGAAAAGTTATGGATTTTCCCTACAGGAGAAATCAAGATAATTCCATCTCTATTACCTTCATTAAAACATGAACCATCAAAGTGCATGTGCCACATACCATCATCTAAATCAATTTGTTCCAAGGGAATGTTATCCTCCTCATCAAATATGGAATACACTTCTAGGTCCTCTTCAATATAGTTTACATTAGGTTGTGGGACATTCTCTATGTAAGGTGAAATCCTTCCCTCTCTAAGGACTATAATGTTTTTACCATTCTGAGGAACGGATAAATTTGTTCCATCGAGTGAGAGGTATCCACCTATTAAGGCTTTCCAATATCTTCCCAATATAATTGAGTAATTGTTTACTGGCATATCAATTGCCTGAATACTAAGGGTTGTCCTTATTTCAGGGTGTGCGCACAAAACTAAGGTCACATCCTTAATCTCACCTATGGTCGTTTGTTGTAGGCTATTATAGGAAAGTATGCTTATGGATTTTTCATTTGTACAAGACAATCCTAGCTCTTCCATAATAATATTCTACATCACACTTGGGCCCAAACCACCATCAATGAGGCAACAATGGGAGATTTTATCCATAATATTTACAGAAATATAAAAAGGGGGATTTTTATAGGGTATCTAAAGTTATGTACACCTACTTTATTTATAGATGAATCCTTTTCATTCACCTCTTCGGAGAGGTTGGCTACAATGGAAGCCTTTCCTTCCATGAATTGTTTCATATGCCTCTATTGTTCAGGGACAACAACCATGTCCAAAAGGGTGGCATCTTCTTTGATGTTGGACAATTGATTCAGAATATTGTATTTGGAAGAGGGGAGAGGGGGATTTGTTTCTTTACTATCAGTAACCTTAGGAAAATGAACTATAGTATGTCGTTAATATGAGCTTGGGCTAGAAGAATTGTCGGGAGGATCATATTTGCCTTTGGGAGCGTAGGATTTGTTCCTAGTATTGATGATCATGACATCTTCTGGCTCTGCAAAATCTAGGACAACGATGGTAGTTTTTGGTATTTTACCAAAGATCTTATCTCTGGCACTCTTCCTTACCTCACATGTGGCTTCCTCGTGGTGTTCCTCACACAAGTTACACCAACTTCGAGGCAAGATAGCTATAAGCTGAAAATGATTTTCAATTGGATTCCTAAAATGGGGTGCAGAAGAGGATGAAGCTATAGGGGTGAGAGGGGAGACAATTCATTTTTGCTTATACGCTATCATACGATTATTCATATCTTGTATTAGTTGTAAGAGGGTAGACATGGTTTTTGTTTAACCGATTCTCCCTGGGGAAGACCTGTTCTTTCAAGTTGTTCTTCATATTCTAAACAAGTATGCAGAGAGGAACCGAGATTATCAATGGATTTTTCCTCAAGCCTGTGACAATAGGGTGAAGGTAATGCATTGCAATAGTGAATGAAAGAGGCTTGGTTCTGAGGTCGAATGCGTTCAAGGATTTTATTGTATAACTTAGTGAAACGCAAGTTGAAGAACTTGATGGTCTCACCATCCTTATAGGTGATGTTATTGTACTCTCGTAGATGCTTAGTTGGGCTCTTATATTTCCCATAGGTGGATCTGAACCAATAAATTAACTCCTCCCAAGTAGAAAGAATCTTAGGATGAAGGTCAAAGAAATCGGTCGTAGCCTTCCCTTCCAAGGAATTGAAAAATAAGTGCATGCAAGTATTGTTGTCATTGGCTCCTATATTTTGACAAGCATTAGAAAATGCCACCAGGTGTTCATTTGTAGTGACAATGTTATTTCCCGAGAACCTATGGAGATGCTCTTTAAATTTAGGA
The DNA here is from genome assembly GCA_032191745.1 of Picea mariana. Classification (NCBI taxonomy): domain Eukaryota; kingdom Viridiplantae; phylum Streptophyta; class Pinopsida; order Pinales; family Pinaceae; genus Picea; species Picea mariana. The sequence goes on from JASDQU010014969.1 coordinate 97,016, forward strand.
AGTGGATTAGTAGCAGGTGCTAGATTAAGAGGAGAGGACACATGCCATGGTGTGGTTGTGGAGTCTTCTTCAAAATGAAAAGCCCATACTTTTTAATGACTTTGATGGGATTTTTGGTAGATTGGACAAGGATATGGTGGCTATATAAGCTACCAATCACTGATGAAAGACGAACTAGATAAATCAAACAAAGTTCGCCTTAGAGCACTTTGTTGGGTTGACAACACAATGTTCCTTCTTCCTATTTCAACAATAGGATTAATTTCAAGTGATAAGCCTCTTATTCTAGAAACACGAGAGTCTAAGGACATGAAAGTAAGGCCAAAACTGAAGGAACAAGAAAGTTACTGTTGATTTCTAGGCCATCTACGTCTAGATTCCCAACATTCTTGGGCACTAATATCTCATTCAATTGCTGTCCATGAATTATTAAGCTCAGCACGAGTATTGGCAATGTCTAAAATGGTGTTAACAAATTCAAAGCAATGCTAGTCTAATATTGAAGACCAGGCTCAATATTAGGCTACCTTGCAATGGGTATAGTCATAAAGAAATAAAACAGTCAAAGAATGAATATCAGAAAAATATTTGTATTCAATGTAAATCAAGCATAAAAATTAACCAGAGAGATATCGAAGATCTCCCCAGTATGGTCTCCAAGTAAATGTTGAGGAAAAGATATGAAATGATCTTACTCAAACATTTTATATTTTTCTTGGCTAAAGAAAAATAGACGGGAATATAACCCTATGTTTATAGCCATCAAAATTTAAATCCTAACTCACAAGTATCAATTACAAGTGCTTAGGCTGGGTTTTTTATAAATAAAAGCTTGTTGAAAATTTCATTTTTTATAAAATTTTCTGAATATATCAAATGTTGAAATAAATATAGAAACAACAGTATAAACATCAAATAATAACCAGACCCGATCCTCCAGTATACAAGGGGGTCCCACCAACTATTTTTATATATATCGTTAGCTTATAATAATAGGACTTAGCAATACTTTGCAGGTGAAATCCTCGTTGCGATTTTTATCGTCAACAGTGGGAAGGTTATTGGGAGAGGTACACTGTGGATGAATCTACACTATTTGGGAGAGAACCCACTTGGGTGACCTCTGTAGATTCCCTAAAGGAGGAGTTCTACCCTGTCAGAAACTATGATGACCAATACATGATATGGACAACTCTGTGTCGGAAAAGAGACCAGACGGTGTCAGAGTACACCAACATATTTCATTCCTTGCACTCAAATCTAGGTATCAAAGACTCTGAGCGACATCTAGTTTTGAAGTACCACAGTGGTCTACACAGGTACATCCAAACAGAGATGGATTTCTTGGACATCTCCTCACTAGGATATGTTTATCGATATGCAGTGAAAATTGAGAAAAAATTCAAGCAACATAGTAAGTGGAAGAAGCATGAACAGAGAAAGGAAGGCCAAACTCAAGAGATCCAATCCCATATGCATGCAAAGAAGGGTAACGAAAAGTCTAAGAAAGACTTTGGAAAGTGGTGTGAGTTCCACAACATCCCTTGGCACAACACTGATGAATGTCGCTCAATACAATCATTGGTGTTCGAGCTCAAAGACAAAGAGTTGAACCTCAACTTGGACCCTGATTCAGAAAATAATAAAAGGAGATAGATCATTGATGCAGAACCCAGTGCTATTGTCGCAACTAGAACAATCCAACTAGAAGAGGATCTTGAGGAGGGGGAGAAACTCTTCCATTCACAGATGTGGCTGAAGGGGACCCCACTGCATTTTATTGTTGATAGAGGAAGCCAAAAAAACATCATCTCAGCAGAGGTTGTCAAGCAATTGGATTTTCCAACAACACCACACTCGCATCCATACAACATTGGGTGGCTTCTCCAGGGTCAAGATCTTTGTTTCAACCAACAATGTAGCCTATCCTATAGCATCAATCCCTTCAAGGATGAGGTATTATGTGATGTTTTCCCACGGGAAGTCGGTGATGTTATATTAGGAAAACCATATATGTGGAGGTGTCATGCTATTTATGAGTCTCGACCCCGTAGCGTCATTGTTACTTTGGGGGGTCAACTATACAGGATACTAGAGGTAGTTTCAAATATTGTCCCACCAAAACAATGCCACAAAGTAATCTCTCACACTAAAATTTTTATCCTCTTAACAATCCAATCAGAAGTTGAATAGAAGGACACTGCAACCACTGCAGTCTCAGCCCAAGACCATTCTATCCGGCAGAAGCAGATCGACAAGATTGTAGAAGAGTACCAAGATGTTCTTATTGCACCTACGGAGGTGCCTCCACACTACTTAGTCAAGCAAGGTTATAACAGAACCCTTCATACTCTTCATTTTTCATATTCACCAATAGATTCCTCCCACACTTAGGTAGATCATGTAGCTAGATTGGTTGAATGGATTCAACCCCTCCAACAATAGGTTCATGATAGCCTTCAACAAGCTAAGCATGACATCTTCTTCAGCAAGGAAAGCAGCACACCAAGCTTCAAATTTAGACGAAGTCTCCCTGTCTCCCAAGGGAACTTGCAATGGGGACCATTGCTTTCTAAGGGGGGAGGAATGATCCAGATGGATCTTGGTGTCCATCCACCTTTTCCACTAAATGACCATTTTGAACCTATGGTTTTGATAAACCATGGCATTCACCCTTTTGACGGGGAATGGAATGTAATGTCATCTTCATTTATTAATTACAGACATCTTGTAATGGTATTATGTACATTCCTGCAACATAGCATTAATTCATCATATCCCATTAGAACTCCATAGTTAAGCATGTTTGGGCTAGAGTAGTACTGGGATGGGTGACTCCCCGGGAAGTCCTATTATTTTACATGCCTATGGCATTTTATAAACTTAGTCCAATTTATCCCACATGCATCATGGGAATTGTTCTCCTCTCACTCTCTCATATATAATTGTGGTCAAGGAGGCCCTTTAAGCATTCAATGGAGTGTGATGTAAATCTTCTTATGAATGAAGCGTAGCCAACATCTCTTTCTTTTCAGAGATAAGCTACCCCATTTTCCATTTTATGTTCCACAATTTTTTTCTATCTTATTCAGTGATAGAAGTTGGGTTTCACTGTATTTTTGTGTTCTCTTCTATATTTTTGTGTATTTCATTGTTATCTCTCGGTTATATTTCTGCCTTCATGTCGTTCTCAAAATAATATGGATCACTAGTTGACAAGTTGTCACCAGCATGTCCAACAGGGGTTAATGATGTGGAAGACCTCATTTCTAATATCTTTGGGAGACCAGGGAAATCCCTCAGAAAGTGGTCACCCTTACAAAGCTTGTATGGAAATTTTCATTTAGGATTCTTCATTTTAGGCTTGTTGAATTTATTAACACTCTCAGTACAATTAAGAGTAGTTGGTTGCGCGGATCCAACATGACCTGATGCAGTTGGAGGATTGGTATCTTTCTGATTCTTCTTTTTCTTCCTCTTCCATTTCTTCATCTTCTTATCAACCTGGCTACTTGCTTTAGAGATTTTACTAGGAAAATAAGGAGAAAAGGAAGGAGATATGATGGATGAAGAAGGAGAAAGTTTGACATGAGGTTGATTAGTGGGTGGTGTAATTAAATTTGAAGCATTAGTTGCATTCGAAGAACTAGGAAAAGTTGAGATCATTGGAGTGGGGAACAACCAAATTGGTAACTCGATGGTGATTCCCAGAAGACTCAGTGTGGCAATGCACGAAGGACCAATGTTTCCAAAAGAAGGAAAGGATAAAGGTTCCTTAGGAAAAGGTTTTCCTTCGTTGGTACTCCTAGGAGTTGACGCCATTGACACTGACTCAACCTAAGGTCCACTAAAGAAAAAAAAAACACACACTAAAAATATAAGAAGCAAACAATCAAACAAACCTTCCCACAATGAAACCACTAGTTGATGATGAAATTCAACATCGCAAGATCAATATAGGAAGGGATTGGGATAGATCAAGTGGATCAGTTATGTTCATGACATGCTTAATGGAATTATGCCTTGGTGAAAGTTCCCACGCAGTTTTACCTGTGGGTGTACCCTCTAAGGAGCTCGAGTGAGTTTGACCAACATATGACCCAAGTACAACAAAGAATCCCCTTCACCTTTACCTTCACCTTGTGTATAAACCCTATAGATATAGGCCACTAAGGTTACCAACTCACAGTTAGCATTCGGGCAGGTACAGTCGATAGTCAGGAAGGAATGTATGGGCAGGACAACAAATCTGAAATTCTTGAAGAGAAATAAAGATAAGTAGACTAGAATACTACTGAGAAACCCGAATGGATTTGGGATTCAGGAAGCTCCAAGACCAAATGTAACCAGTCATTTCTCAAGAAGAACCCCCAATATACGATCTTTCCACTACATGGGTTAAGCTTCGAAGGGGAAATATTCGTTGCTCTCCCACATGAAACCCTGTGTTTAACACCTATGTGAGAGGGGGATCCCGGCTATTCTTATATGAACAATTGGATTTACATCTCCCTAGCACAAGATTCTATGTTTTTTTTATTGTTTTGGAAAGTTATCCTCTAAACCTATTCCAAAGACCTACACTTTAAGCTAGTGTAGGTTCACTACTACATAATATGTAAGCACTTCATTTTAGGGCTGTTTTTTACTCAAGGGTGCGGAATTTAAACTTATGGTCTTTTAGACTCGACTCCAAAATAATGTAGAATAATGAGATGCAAATATTTTTATTCAATGAATCCTACATACGGGATCGAGAAGAGGTTCAAATTTCTTCAACAAAAACACCCAATTCTCAAACACAATTTTCTAAAGGCAATCTACCTATCTACACTACCCAAAATCAAGAATGCAACTATCTTCTTTGTTTTATTCTAAAAGAAAGAAAGTGAAAATACTTTAACACTTCATTACTTTCAATCAAAATGAAAGATTCAAATGCATATACAAAAGACAGGAAGCAACAAAGGATTTCAAACAAAGCATGCACTCAAAGGATAATGGGACCTGAAAGAAACAAGTATGATAACTCACACAATAAAGGACTCGAAAATCAACAAGAATTCAACGAATACAAGAAAGTTAAGAGAAGAATCCAAAAAAATATAGGGAGAAAGAGAAATCACTCAAATGCTTTGAAAAAACTAGCAGGAAGAAAGAGAAATCAAAGCTAGGTTGTGGTAAGCATAAATTCTCAAATCATTCAAAGAGGAAAGATTTAAAAAGTAACTTAAGACCAAAAAACCTTTGCGGACCTTTTCAATTGATCAAATAACCAGAAAGTTCACAAGACTCAAACCAAACCAAGAAAAACAAGGCGAATCAATATCACAATTTGGAAAAGGTTGCAAGCTCAAACAAGACAACGAAAATAGTGATAAGGAGCCATAACTTCAACCTAAAAAAAGTCACAAGTAAAAGTATAGACTATGTGCAAAAGACCTCCAACAAAGGGCTAAGAAAAACAAGGAAGAATCCCATAGATCTACCCAAAATCAGAGAGAAACTCTCCCTAAAATAAAGAGACAGAGCACTACAAGGCTCCCTAAGAGACCAAAGAGGAGCATTGATCAAATAACCAACACTCTGATAGGCACTTTGGGAGAGCACTAGTCATGTAGATGCTTGAAAATAAGAATAAAAAGAAAAAACTCAACAGAGATTGGCTTTCTAACTATCAATACTGCTTGATTAAGTAGAGGGAAGAGGGAAGTCTCATAAATAATCAACCAAACAAGATCAAACTAGGCAAAGGTTCAAACGATCCAAGGAAATACAAGTCAATGTCCTTCCCCAGTGGAGTCACCAATTTTTGTTATGGAATAATCCCCTTGTGGATAGGTAGATATTCTCTTGGATTAATGACCCCTAGACTAAGACAGAAAGATAGAAATGGACACTAATATCCCTTTGATATTTGTTTAGCTAGTTGAAAAGAGAGAAGGAGAAAAAGGTGATCGTACCTATTTCCGGTGTTTTTCCTCACTGGTCCACTTGGAGCTTTATCTCCAAACTCATTCGCATAGCTTAATACCTACAAAACAATGGAAAAAAAAGAGAAACAAGGAAACTCCTACTCTACCATAATAGATTAAACAAATCCATCCATAATAGGAAATCATATGTAAAGATACACAAACTAGAAGGTAATAGGCCAAGTATATATTGATGAGAACTTTAAAAGACACTTACAATATATAGATGTCATTACAGTAGTTTCTCTGAGTCCTCGTCGTCCAACCCCTTACTCAAAAGATCCACGATTAGAATGACAATACTTTTGTTGATTATTTTCCTCCTGTCTCTTCCAAAAGCAAAGGTTTGATACCAGAAAGCGTCTCTTTTTTTCACCCTTGGAAAGGCCTCCTTTCATAGGCTTGGGAGGATAAACCACCATGAGTATATTTGGGGATTAGTTGAGGATATGTCTCCTTTAGGTTAGGATTTGATCCTAGGATAGTTCCTTATGACAACATTCGATCCAATCTAACTTCATCTCCAAGAGTTGGCCCTCAGAAAGAGGCGAGATTCTCCAAATTTTCCTTTAACCAAAATCAACGCTCCTCTCTAGTTAGACACAGAGCATTGATCCTAGATCAGATCTCCCTAAATAAGGTAAGGGGGGAATTTATCTATGGGGTAGCGGTCCCTAAGCATGGATAGGGGGGAGATACCCTGCAAAAATGCCCAAAATATTGTAGATTTTCAAGTAAAAAGTGTGTTTCTAGCCTTGAAATGATGGGTTTCTTCCTCCAATATGACTTATGAATCATGGAAAATGTTCTTTGATGGTTTCAATGGGTTAAAAAACATATAATAACATATAAAAGTGCATGTTACACTTAGTAAGGTGCATACGGCACTTGACGACACTTGTGACACTTACCAATGTGCATATGACACTTTTATGATACTTGTGACACTTAGGGTGAGATACTTAAGTGTGGAATTTTGATGTGTAACAGTCCTCTTAAACTACATTTTTGAATGGAAAAGGTTCTCCCCCTCCTCATTATCCTCTAGTTCTTCTGGTTGGATTGTTACGGTGTAACACACCCAACCATAAAAATACCTTCTTAGGGAATGGGCTATCTAAATTTTTCTTTCCTTAAACATATTGAATGTAACATACCCAGCCTCTCAGGCCAGGTCATGCCACTTAAAAATTTCATGCTTTGATACCATATTGTAACATACCCAACCTCCCTAGCTGGGTCATGCCACTCAAAAAATTCACACTCTGATACCATATTGTAACATACCGAGCCTCCCAAGTTGGGTCATGCCACTTAAAACTTTCACGCTCTGATACCATATTGCAACATACCCATCCTCCTAGTTCGGGTCATGCCACTTAAAAATTTCACACTCTGATACCAAATTGTAACATACCCAACCTCCCAGGCTGGGTCAAGCCACTTAAAAATTTCATGCTCTGATACCATATTGTAACATACCCAACCTCCCAGGCCGGGTCATTCCACTTAAACATTTCATGCTCTGATACCATATTGTAATGTTCCCCGAGCCCCCAAAGGTTGTACCACACTACCTCAGACACACACGATCTCAAGCTCTGTTATAGGTAGTTAAAATTTTCCATTCCTAGACATAGACCTGCTGGGCTATGGCAGACAGAGTTCTTTGTGGAATAAATCACATATAAACTTAACAGAAATAAACAGAGATAAAATGAAAGCATACATGCAAGGAAACACATGATATTATTATAAGGACACAGACATTCACTAAAATACATCATTAACCATTAAACAAAAAAATGATAATTATCTCTTAATTGTAGTGCACCGACTATGTGCATACCTTCCACAAACCTCCCATCCTTAGAACATGTTGCTCATCACTCTCAACAGTGGGTCACCCCAGAGCTGGGACTAGACTCCATAGGGAAAGGGATTCCTAGCCTAGGAAAGGACGACAGGAAGTTTCATCGTTCTATAAGAAGGATTTCCTCCAAGGAGCCACTTACACCCACCGCTCGCAGACTCTCGTTCCCCACATTCTTGTCCCACCCTAGGAGCATGCACCTTCACTGTCACACAGTCCATTGGCTGCTCCACCTCCCTTACATCGCTTTAGCAATAGGTCAAACAAAATTTATCAGAGATTTGTAGCTGATATTGGACTCCCTCCAGGAGAACTCACTTCCCCAACAACTCTCTCACCTGAAGAGATCTGCTCATAGTCATGACAACCTGCTTCTTCAACAACAGGCCTGAGAACCCGCCTCTTCAAACCACAACAACAATTGGGTAAGGAAAGGGAATGAATCAACAAATTACAGAGGTTCACAATGGTGGAAATGGATATGGGTTCGTGCTTGTTCAGTGCATGAGTGAAATGCATAAGGAATGTAAAGAGTCCTGAGGATGAACTCATGGGGGAAATGGTCGGATGAAACACAGGCAACCTACAGGGTACAAGTTTAGCAATATATCAGTTTGGGCTCATTGTAGAGATTCAAGATGGTCGAGGGTTCAAAAATGACGTTCTAGGATTTACTGCTTTCCTTCTCACTGCATGCGTGAGTGGAAGGAATGGAAAAACATATCCTCGAAACACTTAAAATTCCCACATAAAATTCCATGTTCCTAAGATGAAACATGGAACTCATGAAGTGTGTTCCTCTCCATTTGCAATTCATTCCCCTTCCCCAAGGAACTTAGGATAAATTCATATCCTCCTTACATCATTTAGAATAATAATATATATTATTCTCTAAGATTTAAGATCTTAATCTTAACACTTTTTTCCAACCTCTAAGCCCCCTCCCTTATGTTTCCTACTGGAGCCTAGTCCCCCATAGTATTTCATCATAGTAGGTCTACACATAGTGATGCTTTTATATTAATGAATTAAATATTTACATATACAAATTAGGCTCATGACCTTAACATCCTAGTCTCTCTGGCCCAACTATCCCATAAGTCTTCTAGCTTATCATTACGTGGCTCACCAGCCTAAGAAACATGTTTACAATTCATGATTAAAAATTAGGGGCTCAGAATTGGGGTATTACATTGAATCCTCTTTCCGAGGTCTGCACCCTATTCTACTCACCTGTAGCATTCTAATGACTTCTAACAAGCTCAAATCCGAGCTCTGGGTTACAAGTTATGGCTTCCCTAAGTTCTTCAGGTGTTCATTGGTTGAGGGCCACGCGGCGCCCACGTGGCTTCATCTCGTTTGTACTATCTCTAGGTTCCTACCTTCTACAGGGAAGGTCCATCCATTAACCAATCCAATGTCTGGGCTTAATCCTCATCTGACACACAGGCTAGCGAGGAATTCGGCGTTTGGCATCGAATGTCCCCTTTCTCTTATGTGCACATGTCCTTCGGAGTCCTGAATTCCTGAAATCTCGAAGGGTCCACCCTTGCACGTGGTGATGTACCAAATGAAAAGGAAAACACAGGTGGGTCTTGCATGCTCCTCCCACCAAGTAGACCAAGCGATGAGCACCAAGTGTGATACACGACAGGGCGGAGATTACATGCGCCCCCTTCAGTGGGTGGCATGTGTCACATGTTAATGGGCCTATAGGGTCTATGAAACATACAAATCTAGGTTATGCATGGAACATCAAATGTGATTCCATGTCACCCTAGGTGATGACAACATACTATGTTACCCCAGACTAATCACCTTCCAAGTCCTTCGATCTTATGGACACGGTCTGTCCACGTAACCCCTAGATCTATGGCCTTCATTACTTCGTAACTTTGGTGCTTGGTGGATTCGTGGTGTGACTCCCTCCTTTCTCCCATAGTGGTCAACGTTGGGTTGACCATGGTCTAGATATAATGGCTAGGAGAGATCCCGAAGGGTCTCTATATCTATGGTTTACATTTATTTGCATCTCTAGAATTCGAGGAGTTTAATGTCATGACATCAGCATCCTCCCAAAGTAAGACTTCGTCGAAGTGTTGATTATAGTATGGACCCAATGGATAGGAGGCATCCCAACGCATTCTCAAACCAATGGTTCATGTTACTTCGAAACTTTTTCATTTGGAGGTTTCCTCACCTTGAACCATACTTCCTTCTGGAGTTATGAACTCTGAACATGCAGAGAACTCTGATCAATGGTCCAGATTGACTTCACGACTCCGGCATTCGGAAATTTTGGTGTTAAACCATTTCTATTCTTACAAAGTGGGATTTCATTGAAGTAATTAGTGCTACCCCCTCACTAAGTTCGATCTAGTGGTTGAGAGTGCTTTCCACTAGATTTCCAGATCCATGGCTCTCATTACTTCATGACTTCGACATTAGGGGAGTTTGATGATATATCATCCTCATTCTCACAGAGTGGGACTTTGTCGAAGTTTCCTCGGCATGGATCCAATGGTCAAGGGGGGGCCTGAATACTCTTAGATCAGTGGTTCACGTTACTTCACAATAACTGAGTGGATCAAGGTTTAATGGTGGAAAGTCAAATTGTCCCGGATAAGGAAACCACCAGGAATCGGTTAACCTGGTGGGTAACCATAACTATTAGTTGCCTTTGGCCAATTTATAAATGGTAGGGTCAAAGCACTCTGGAGTTCTAAAGTGAGAAGGCTTAACTTATTTTGGGCTTAGCGAAAGGTTCCTATACCTTGGTCACATGGGTCCTTTGAAAACTCTTGTGGGCTACGCATTAATTCCTTTAGCCATAAATGGGTTAAGGACATGGAAATGAGCCCTTGGTCATGCGGGTGAAATATCTGAAGGAGGCATCCTCTTTCCACAAGGTTTGAACTTGGAATTATCAGGAGGGTATATTTTAGAGACCGACAAAACTTAAACATTCCAATAAATCTTTCCCTAACACTATTTCCAGCTTACATCTTACAACATGAAACTCAATCATAGACAAATAAATATATTCAATCACCATTCCCATTTCAATACACAAAGTATGAATATACTTATCAAAAAACTAGAGTTCATGAAGCAATTGTTGAAATGGGTGCATGTTTCCACCCAACCATGGGCACAACCACTCCTGATGGATTTATCAATGGCCACCCCTACGCTAGACCACGATGCTCTGAGAGAGACACTTTCTTCATACTAAAAAAAAGTCAGGGACGAAGGTTACTCTCCTCATCCCATGAAATCCTGGCAGCGGGTTTTCTCTGTACCAATAAAGGAGGTATGCCCGAGTACTTCAACAGACACTCATCATCCTTTTTTATCATCTCATAATGAAAACCTTTCCAATATCTTCTTACACCCAGAACGAGCTTATTTCCTAGTTCTTCCTCGAACGAGAGAGTTGCAAAACACTCTTTTCTCTTCTCAATATTTCTCTTTCAACTCTGTTCTCTTTTCATACATGCTTTCTCTCCTCACCTCTGCCCATGAATTACCTCTTTCTTTCCTTTCTTAGCAAGTTGCATGGGTTTGAATCCATAGCTCGTGGTTAGGTATGGAAGTATTACAGATGGGTACTCTGCCCCATCTCCTCATTAAATCTTGAGGACTCTTCGAGCTACCACTCTGACTGGTAATTCATATCTGGGTCAGAGGATTGTTCTGATTCATTAGATTTAGTAAGGTACTAGTTTGGTGGGGGTTATCTCAGCCATTTCTGGTTACCCTCACCATATCTCTCAAAGAATCCATGGTTTATCTTGGAAAACCCCCCTTTCAACAGTTATGTGACACTTATCTATTTTCTATTAATAAAAAAAAATACATGCATTGACGTTTTATACAAAGGTTCATCAAATCAAATAGTCACACATATCTAGTCTTCCATAGTCTCTTGGCTAGTTATAGTTATATTTACAGACTGGGGAAAATAGAGGTGTTACATGCGGTTATGAAATTAGAAGTGGGTTATGCATCAATTATATATCTCCTTTTAATATTGTCTGAATCGGAGTTCAAGTCGGGGCTCAACTCTGTTTGTTTGAGCTCAGCTACCAATGATTGTTTCAAGAGACATTTATCGATGTTGTGCAAAGGGATTTTGTGGAAGTTGCACCACTTCCCAGTGTCCTTCTTCATCTTCTTGTTTCCCTTCTTTTCCTATGTATTGGACTGGTTGTCTTGAGGTTGATTGTTTTTTGAGTTAGGGCTTCCTTTACCATACTTCAGTTTTTGTGTATTTGTAGACCCAAATTCCCAATTTTTCTATTGCTTAAATTTCTGCTCAATTTTGACAACAGATCTATAAGAGACTCCTAGTGATGAGATGTATAGAAACTCTATTTTAGTTTATATGTACATTTGTAGAGCCCCACAGTATTTCAGAACCAAATGTCACTCAGATTGTTTGACACCCAAATTGGTGCGCAAGGTATGTAAGGTATTTGTGAACTCTGACACTGTTTGGTCTCTCTTTTAATGTAATGTGGTCCTTCTCATGTACTGGTCATCATATTTTCCCATAGGGTAATATTTCTCCTTGACCACATCCATAAAAAAAATCCCAAGTGGTCTCGACCCAAAATATTATAGACTCCTCTTTGGAATTTTTCTCCCAGTAAGTTTCCCACCAATGTTTGACTTGGGGGGAGAGCCTTAAGGAGCACAAAGGTGATTTTTTCTCTGTCGGAAAATTTGTGAACAAAGAAATAACCTTCTAGAAAATTTAACCATTTTTTTAAAGCATTTGCATCAATCTAACCTTCAAATATGGGAATATAAAAATTAATGTGTATCTTGAATGGGGTAGCATCTCTAAAATGATTGTTTGATGAATACATGTCTGTCATTGTCAGAAATCATTGAAGGATTTGGTAAAAATTCTGCAACATCTCGTTCCTTTGTTGCATGAGGGATTCCAAGAGAAGCAACTTGATGGGATATTATGATCCCTCTTTCCTTTTCTCTTCCTCCATGGAAGTTCGTTGGGTTGGTGAGAGAGGTTATCCTCAAGGGAAACTAGCTCGAGACCCAAATCTCTATATCTTGACCTCGGCAGGGACATGCACAAGAAATGAAAAGGAGTAGCCTGTTATGATACCACTAATCCAGATTATTTTGTGAACAAAATGAAGGAACAAATATAACAATGAAATATACATATATATTGAGAGATACATAGAACTATTGCGATAAACACAGATACACAATAATGCGCAATTTTTATTAATGAGAGAATGTATAGAAACTGTAAGATTACAGAGTGAATAATTCATGAGAATGGTGGAATCCTATCTCTGAGCTATGATCATTTGCAAGACGATTATGATGTTTAAAATGAGGCTCTTAAATCCATTTTAACATAAAGAAAATCCAAAATCCTAACCCCAGAAGATGAAATTCCAAAAGGTTTGCGAAGCTAGATGAGGGTAGTTGGTATGTCAACTTCCCAAGGGCGTAATGTTTACATATGTTCTATGTTTTGGGAATTCTATAGCTCGTTAAAAAGGTATATCCAAGGATTACATATTCCATTTTTCTTATTCATGCCTCTATGTATCGTTTGGGCACCTGCAGAACCAAAAAACGTCATTTAGGGCCTCAAAACGACCCCAAAAGTTCAGAACCCGAAAAACCATAGGAAAACTGCCAATGTGGAAACCCATGTTTTGAGCCAGTGGAATAGGTGCATGGCCACCGATTTCCACCTAGATCAATCCTCCCTTCTTAGGAAGAAATGGTCTCCATTACTTCAAGTCCCCGGAGAATATTTTTCTGAATCTGAACTGTGGTGAGTTGTTGCATTGTTGAAGAAGTTTCTCTGCTTAGATTTTTGAAGGATATTATGAACCTATTATTGGAAGGTTGGATTTGTTTAGAAAATATGGTTGCGTGATCTTCCTGAGTGTGGGAGGACTATGTTGGTGAAGATGGAGCATGAAGAACATGAAGATATTTATCATAACTTGGTTTGACTGAGCAGTGTGGAGGCACCCCTATAAGTGCAGTAGGAATATCTCAGTGCTCTTATACAATCTTGTTGATATTATTTTATTGGATATAAGGCTATTGGGCCAAGGATGCAGTGGTTGTAGTGTCCTCTTCTGAATAGGTTTTGAAGAGGCTAAACTTTGCAGTATGATATATTACTTTGAGGCACTTTATTTTCGGTACAGTAGTCGGAACTACCTATGGTATCTAGTAGGGATGACCCCCCAAAGTAACAATGATGCAATGGGGTAGAGACATAAAAAACATGATTCCTACACATATATCGTTGGACTAAGAAAACATCAAATAATTCCAGTGGGGAAACATCACACAGTACCACATCCTTGAAGGACTTGATGTTGTATGACAAGAAAAACTGTTGCCTGACACAAATATCTCATCTTTGGAGAAACCATCTAGTGTTGTATGGCTGCAGGTGTGGTGTTGTTGGAAAATCCAACTGCTTGATGACCTCTATTGATATGAGGTTATTTTGGCTTCCGCTATCAACAATAAAATGTATCGGGGTCCCCTTAACCCACATTTGTGAATGGAAAAGGTGCTCCCCCTCCTCAAGATCCTCTAGTTCTTCTAGTTGGATTGTTGTAGTTGTGACAATAGCAGTGGGTTCTACATCAATTATATATCTCATTTTATTATTTCCTAAATCAGATTCTGAGTTAGGGATCATCTATGTTTCTTTAATCTCAGCTACCAATGACTGTTATGAGCGACATTCATCGGTGTTGTCCCAAGGGAATTTTTGTAAGTCACACCACTTCCCAATGTCCTTATTCATCTTCTCGTTTTCCTTATTTTCCTATGGCTTGTATTGGTTGTATTGAGGTTGAATGTTCTGAGAGTTAGGTCTACCTTTACCATACTTTGGTTGTTCTGGACTGTTTGGCCCAAATTCCCAGTCGTTCTACTGCTTAAATGTTTTCTCGATTTTGACAACATATCTATAAGGGACTCCCAATGATGAGATTTCCAAAAAATCCATTTTGGTTTTGATGTACAGGTGTAGAGCCTTGCGGTATTTCATAACTAGAATTTGCTCATAGTCTTTGATACCCATATTGGTGTGCAAGGTATGGAACGTATTTTTGAACTCCATAACTATTTGGTCCCTCTTTTGATTCAGCATGGTCCATCAAATGTACTAGTCATCATAGTTTCCCAGAGGGTAATATTTCTCCTTGACTGCATCCATTAAAAAATCCCAAGTGGGCTTGGCCTAAAATATTCCAAACTCCTCTATAGAATTTTTCTCCCAGTAAGTATCCCACCAATGTTTGACATGGGGGATATCCTTAAGGAGTGTAAAGGTGATATTTTCTCTATCAGAAAAATTATGAATAGAGAAATAAACTTCTAGCAAATTTAGCCATTTTTTCATATCATTCCCATCAATGTGACCTTCAAATATGGGAATATAAAAATTAACTTGTACCTTGAATGGGCTAGCGTATCCAAAGTGATTGTTTGATGAAGTTGAGCTTTTAATTGTCGGCAATCGTTGAAGGATTTGGAAAAAATTCTCGAGCATCTTGTTTCTTTGTTGTGAGAGGGATTCCGCGAGAAACAACTTGATGGGATCTTCTTCTCCCTCATTCCTTTTCTATTACACCATGGAAGGCCTCTAGGATAGTGAGATTCTTTATCCTCGAGGGAAAATATCTCGATACCCAACTCTCTATATCCTAACCTCGTTGGGGAAATGCACAAGAAACGAAAAAGTAGTAGCCTGCTCTGATACCATTGATCCGGATTATTTTTCAAACAAAATGAAGGCAAAGATATAACATTGAAATATACAGATATATTGTGAGATACATATAACTATTTCATTAAACATGGAGATAGAGTAATGCACATTTTTTTATTAATGAGAGAATGTACAGAAACTGTAAAATTACACAGTGAATGACTCGCGAGAATGGTGGTATATTATCACTGAGAAGAGATGTGATGGATATGCTCATTCAAAAGAAGATTATTATGTTTAAAATGAATCCATTTTAACATAAATAAAATCCAAAACCCTAACCTGGAAGATGAAATGCCAAAACGTTTGCAGGCCTCAATGGGGGTAGTTGGTACGTTAACTTCCCAAGGGTGTAACTTTTGCATATGA
The DNA here is from genome assembly GCA_032191745.1 of Picea mariana. Classification (NCBI taxonomy): domain Eukaryota; kingdom Viridiplantae; phylum Streptophyta; class Pinopsida; order Pinales; family Pinaceae; genus Picea; species Picea mariana. Next base: position 113,025 of record JASDQU010014969.1, read on the forward strand.
TCTTTGTTTGGGAAAGTCTATACCTTTTGGGAAAGGTATAGACGAGGAATACATGTTCCATTTGGCCTAGACATGTTTCTGCATTTGATATAGGAAACTTCATGCCCAAAAAACGTCGTTTAGGGCCTCAAAATGGCCCCGGAAGTTCATGACCCGAAAAAGTGTAGAAAAATTGCCAAGGTGGAAACCCATGTTTTGACCTAGTGGAATAGGTGCATGTTCACTGATTTCCACATGACTCAATCCTCCCCACTTAGGAAGAAATGGTCTCCATTACATCAAGTCCTACGTGAATCTTTTGTTGAATCTGAACCTTGGTGATCTACTTCTCTTATTGAAGAAGTTAGCCTGCTTAGCTTGTTGAAGGGTGTTATGAAATTATTTTTGGAGGGGTTGGATTTGTTTAACCAATCTGGCTACATTATCTTCCTAAGTGTGGGAGGAATGTTTTGGTTAATATGTAACATGAATAACATGAAGATATTTATCATAACTTGGTTTGACTGGGCAATGTGGAGGCACCCCCATAGGTGTAGTAGGAATATCTTGGTGCTCTTCTACAATCGTGTTTATCTACTTCTTTTGGATACAAGAGACTTGGGCCAAGGTTACAATGGTTGCAGTTTCCTTCTATTCTGACCAAGTTGTGAAGAGGTTAAACTTTATAGTATGAGAGATTACTTTGTAGAACTAGTTTTTTTGTACAGTAGTCGGAACTACCTCTGGTATCTTGTAGGGATGAACCCCGAGAGTAAAAATGACGCTATGGGGTCGAGACTCATAAAAACAATGATGCCTCCAGATATATGGATGGACTAAAAGAACATCACAGACTTCCAGTAGGGAAAAATAACACAATATCTCATCCTTGAAGAGCTTGATGTTACATGACAAGTGACATTGTTGGCTGACATGAAGATCTCATCCCTCACGAATCCATATGATGTTGTATGGATGTGGGTGTGTTTTTGTTGGAAAATCCAACTTCTTGATGACCTATGTTGAGATTAGGTTCTTCTATATTTCGTTATCAATAATAAAATACAGTGGGGTCCCCTTCACCGACAACTATGAATGGAAAAGGTGCTCCCCCTCCTCAAGATCCTCTAGTTATTCTAGTTGGATTGTTGCAGTCATGACAGTAGCAGTGGGCTTTGCATAAATTATTAGTATACTTTTATTCTTGTCTGAATCAAAGTCTGAGTCTATGCTCAACTATGTTTCTTTGATATTGGATACCAATGATTGTTTCGAGCAGCATTAATCGGTGTTTTTCCAAGAGATTTTCTTGAATTCGCACCACTGCCCATTATCCTTCTTCTTCTTCTTGTTTTCCTTATTTTCCTATGACTTAGAATGGTTGTCTTGAGGTTGATTTTTATATGAGTTAAGGTTGTATTTACCATACTTTGGTTGTTGCAGATTTGCAAACCCAAATCCCCCCTTGTTTTGTTGCTTAAATTTTTACTCGATTTTGACAACATATCTATAAGCAACTCCTAGTGATGAGATGTCCAAAAAATCCATTTTGGTTTGGATGTAGCTGTGTAGAGCCCCACGGTATTTCAAAACCAGATGTCACTCAGAGTCTTGCATACGCAACTTGGTGCGCAAGTTATGGAAGGTATTTGTGAACTGCAACATTATATTGTCCCTATTTTGAATCCTCGTAATCCATCTCATGTACTAGTCATTATAGTTTCCCATACATTAATATTGCTCCTTGACCGCAAGCATAAAAAAATCCCAAGTGGGCTCGGCCAAAAATATTCCATACTCCTTTGTGGAATTCTTCTCCTAGTAAGTTTCCCACCAATGTTTGACATGGGGGGGAGACTTAAGGAGTGAAAATGATCCATATGGATGTTGGTGGCCTCCCACCTATTTCAACTGGCTCATTTTGGTAGTTTTCCAGTTTGGCGGTTTTTTCCCTGGTTTTTGGGTCCCTGACTTACGGGGTTGTTTTGAGACCCTAAAAAATGATTTTTAGGGCTCACCACAGTCAAAATAACCTTTGATAGGTAGTAGAAAAATGTTTAGTCCTTGTATATACCTTTCCAACATGCTATCGTGCGCCTAAAACGAAGACTGTATGCAAAAGTTTCGACCCCAAGAAGTTGATGTACTAACTTACCCAAACAGGGCCCACATGAATTTTGGCGCTTGATCTCCTAGGGTTAGGTTTCTTGGATGTCTAGGGTTTTTGAAATTCTTGTTTATTGTAAAAATTCCTTCAGAGCCTCATTGTAATAATCTCCTTGTGAATGAGCGCAGTCGTCACATCTCTTCTTAGAGATAAGCCGCCACCATTCTAGCAAGCTTGTTTCCGCTGCATTTTACAGTTTCAACTTATTTCCTTATTGAATAGAAACCATTTTTACTGTATATTTGTTATTATGTATTAAGCATATTTTGATAATAATCTGTATTCATTTTGTTCTACAAATATATTATGGATCAGTGGTATGAGAGCGGTCTACTCCTTGTCATTCTTAATGCATGTCTCCAATGAGGTCAGGTTACAAAGAATTGGTTCTCGTTCTTGTTTCTCTTAAGGACAAAATATCTTGCATGACCAAACAACCTCTCATGGAAGAAGAAAAGAAAGACGAAGGGACAGGAGATCCCTTTAAAAAAATTCCTGAGGAAGCCCTCACACAAAAAATGAATGAGATGATGGATAGTTTTGCTCAAATCCTTTGGCGGCTACCAACAAGTGAAACATCTTCCTCAAACGGAGGTGTCGCCTTCAATATTCCTATATTTGAAGGTCATATAGATGCATATGTGGTAGAAAAATGGTTGAATCTACTAGAAGGGTATTTCTCTGTCCATAACTTCTCAAATAGAGAAAATATTACTTTTTCCCTCCTCAAAGTCATCCCCCATGTCAAAGATTGGTGGGAAAATTTATGTGAGAAAAAGGAAACAAAGGAAACCTAATTATTTATAGTCACAGACACATGGGAGTCCTTCATGGATGTTATTAAGGAAAAATACTACCCTGTTGGAAGTTATGACAACTTGTACACGAAATGGAGCACGTTTCGGTAGGAAAGAGACCAAGCGGTGCCCGAGTTCACAAATATCTTCCATACCTTGTGCACCAATATGGGTATCAAATATTCTAAGAAACATCTGGTGCTCAAGTATCATGGAGGTCTACATAGATACATCCAGGCCGAAATGGAGTTTTTGAACATCTCATCCTTGGGCGTGGCCTACCAATACATCGTCAAAATCGAGCAGAAGCTCAAACAAAAGACGTGAAAATTTGGGGGTGGGAACCCCTCACAACAAAATCCAGGAAAGGGTAGCCCCAACCCGTAGAAAAAAGGAAAGAGAAAAGACAGACATCCTTAGGAAAACCAGTCCATGCTGCAAGCAAAGAAGAACACCATAAAGACAAATAAAGATATTGGGAAGTGGTGCGACTTCCATAAGAGCCCATGGCATAACACTGTTGATTGTTGCTTGAAGAAGTTGTTGGTGGTTGAGGTGAAAGCCTCTAAATCGGATGTGATTTCCAACTCTAAGTCATAACCAAAAAGGGGGAGACGAATCATAGACGTAGAACCCAGGGCTACCATTACTACCACCAAGCTCCATCCTGGTGAACCAGATGATCCATATGAAGGCGAGCACCCTTTTCATTCACAGATGTGGGTGAAGGATATCCCGCTTCACGTCATCGGTTATAGAGGTATCCATAAGAACCTCATCTCAATAGAGGTTTTCAAGTGACTCTCCCTTCCAACAACGTCGCACCTACAACCCTACACCAATGGATGGCTCCACCAAGGAAGTGACATCCACGTCAGCCAACAATTCCACATGTCATACGACATCAAGCCCTTCAAAGATGAGGTATTGTGTGATGTTTCACCTCTCAAACTTTGTAATGTTATTTTGGGCCAACCATATTTATGGAAACATCATGTTGTATATGAGTCTAGGCCTCGTAGTGTTATTATTACTTTGAATAAGAAATTGTACAGGATACCCGAGGCAGTCCCACCCAGTGTTATTTCATTTATCTCTACCAAGCAATGCAGAAAGTTCATCTCTCAGATAGGGAAGTTTGTCTTCTTCGTGATTCACTCTCAGAATGAATGAAATATTGCAGCCACATCCTGGGTCTTCGTGGCCGACCTCTCCAAACAGCAGAAGCAAGTGGATAAGGTCATGGAAGAATACTCAAATATATTCTCCTCACCTACTAGGGTACCTCTACACTGTCAGATCAAGCACCCCATCGATTTGACCCCTGGTGCACCACTACCCAATGGGCCAGTCTACTACCACTCTCTATTAGAGAATGAGGAGATCAAGTGACATATCCAAGAATTGCTCCACAAGGGGCACATCCATCCCATCTCATCACCTTGTGGGAGAAAAATCATGCTAGTACATAATAAATATGGAACCTGGTGACTCTGCATTGATTACCGGGCTCTGAATAAAATAACAGTTAGAAACTTGTACCTGATTCCCTGAATCAATGACCTCCTTGATCAACTCACGAGGACCAAATACTTCAGTAATATTGATTTGGAATCTGTCTACCACCAAGTCCCAACAGAAAAGATAGATGTATGGAAGATCACCTTCAAGTCAAAGGAAGGTATTTTTGAATGGTTGTTCATGCCCTTTGGTTTGAAAAATGCTCCAACCACTTTCATGAGGATGATGGATGATATCCTACGACCATTCACTAATACTTTTGTAGTGGTGTATCTGGATGACATCATCATTTACAGCAAGACTTGGGAATAACACTTGTAGCATATTCAACAGGTTTTGCACACCTTGCAGCAGCACTAGCACTATGCCAACTTGGAAAAATTCTCCTTTGGCATGGATAGGTTTCATTACCTAGGCTACATCGTTGATCAGCATGGCGTACATGTGGATCCAGCCAAAATCCAATTCATCTGTGACTAGTCAGCCCCAACCACAGTCACTAAGATTCGGATCTTCTTGGGCCTTTCCAATTTCTACCATAGGTTCGTGTTGGGATTCTCCCATATTGCATGGGCCCTCAACCAAGTAACCAAGGGTGGTGGTAAGGAGAAATTTATTTGGGGCCGGTCCCAACAATAAGATTTCAATGATTTTAAGTAGCAATTGTGCTCAACCCCAATACTTTCACTACCGGACCTGAAACAGCCCTTTGAGATTGAGACAGATGCTTCAGACTATGTTGTGGACGTCATTCTCACTTAGCACAACCACCCCATGGCCTATCATAGTGAGACATAATCATATGTTTTCCATAAGTACCCTACTTACGACAAATAAATGTACTCCACTGTGCAAGACTGCTGCTAGTGGAGACATTACATTCTTGGGAAGGATACAATCATCCACACTGATCATAAGCCACTGTAGGTCATGCAGACACAAGGAAAATTGCAGAATGAACGCCATCAGAAGTGGTCCACTTACTTGCAGCGATTCCACCTCAATATCAAGTATAAAAAAGGAAGCACGAATCGTGTCACTGATTTCCTCAGCAGACCGCCAATCACGGCACTCACCATGGTACTAGACTCTTGTGGCCATGAGACCTATGGATGGCACCAACGCTATGATATAGACCCAGACTTCGCCACCACCTACCAAATGTTGGGCACAAATGTAGTTGTCATTAATTTCCATCTTCAGGATGGGTTGTTGTGTCATTTAGGCCATATATACATTACATCAAGTGAGAGAGCGAAGTCGATCTAGGAATCCCACTATAGTCGGGTGGAAGGACACTTCGGCATCGAAAATATAGTGAAAATGATGCAGAAACATTTCTACTGGTTAAAACTTTGACAGGAGGTCACCAAGTATATAAGGTCCTGCACTGCCTGCACAATTTCCAAATCAACCATTAAGAAACAGGGCATGTACACCCCTCTTCGTACTCCTGATAGGCCATGGGAATCCATCTCAATGGACTACATGTTGGGTCTCTCGTCCACCAAGTGGGGCAATGACTGTGTTTTTGTGGTTGTGGATCACTTTTCTAAGATGGTGATTATGGCCTCCTGCAAGAAGAGTATCACAATAGAGGCCACTATCAAGCTCTTCTTTGAAGAGTCTGGGTGCATTTTGGAATCCCACAAACCATTATCTCATATCAGGAAAATCAATTTCTCAGCACATTTTGGTCAATCTTTTTTTCACCGCTGGACACCAAGCTCACTAAATCCACGGCCTTCCACCACTAGACAGATGGCCAAACCAAGGTCATAAATCAAATTATTGTGCATATCCTACACATGTATAATTCCAAGAACCATCACACATGGGATGGGATTCTACCCTATTTTCAACATAGCTACAACTGAGCCCTGCATAGCTCAACCGGCCACATCCCCTTTCAAGTGGGGTTGGGATTTCATCCATTGGGTCCCATAGATGTTGCACTACCCCTTGCGGTCACCTCGTCCGAATCATCTCTTGCTCCAACTTAAGTTGAAAAAGACACCCGGTTCATTGAGTGAATCTAGCACATCTTCCAATAGGTTAAGGATATCCTACAGAAGTCCAATGACAAGTACAAGTCACACCATGATCAACATCGTGTGCCACATAAGTTTTAGGTGGGGACAAAGTTTGGTTGCACTTGCAGAAATAGCGCCTTACATGACCCCATAGAAAGATTCTCCCACTCCGTTATGGGTCGTACACCATCACAAAGGATATGGGTGATAATTCTTTCAAGCTCAACATTCCTCCTTTCCTTGTCTTACACCCAATGTTCAACGTGGATATCCTTCGACCGTATTTCCCACCATTATTGGACACCTCAGAGATAGAAGAACAACTAAAACCAAAACATATCAACCTTGAATGCATACAAAAGGCATCCAATGATCAGATTGTGGAAAAACAGATCAAGGGCACTCACCAACAAAGGATCCAGTTTTATCAAGTTGTCAAAGTAGGTCATCTCCTGCACCAAGGAAAGTGTCTCACCTGGGGCCAAATTCAGCAGAACTTTCTTCATTTGATGGGGGAACTCGGCGCAATGGATACCATTGCTTCCTAAGGGGGGAGGATTGATCCATATGGATTCCAGTGGCCTCTCACCTATTCCAGCTGGCTCATTTTGGCATTTTTCCAGTTTAGTAGTTTTTCCCTAGTTTTCGGGTCCCTAATTTGCGAGGCCATTTTGAGGCCCGAAACAACGTTTTTTAGGTCTGGACACAGTTAGAATGGCCTTTGATAAAAACAAGAAAAATGTATATTCCTCTTATAGACCTTTCCAACATGCTATCATGCACCTAAAACGAAGATCGTATGAAAAAGTTACGACCTCGAGAAGTTGATGTACTAACTTACCCAAACGAAGCCCACATGACTTTTGGCGCTTCATTTCCTAGGCTTAGGTTTTTTGGAGGTATAGGTTTTTTGGAATTCCTGTTTATTGTAAAAATTCCTTTAGAGCCTCATTGTAATCATCTTCTTGAGAATGAGAACAACCATCACATCTCTTCTCAGAGATAAACCGCCACCATTCTAGCAATCTTGTTTTTGCTGCATTTTACAGTTTCAGCTTATTTCCTTATTGAATAGAAACTAGTTTACTGTATATATTTTGTTATTTGTTAAGAATATTTTGACAATAATATGTGTTCATTTTGTTCTGCAAATATATTTTGGATCAACAAAGGTGATATTTTATTTGTCGGAAAATTTTTGAACAGAGAAATAACCTTCTAACAAATTTAACCATTTTTCCAAAGCATCCACATCGATCTGACCTTCAAAAATGGGAATATCAAAATTAACATGTACCTTGAATGGGGTAGCATATCCAATGTTTGATGAATACATGCTTTTCATTGCCAACAATCGTTGGAGGATTTGGGAAAAATTCTTCAACATCTCGTTCCTTTGTTGAAGGGCAGTCGAACAGGATGGGTTTATCTTTGTAGAAATGGCTTTGAGAGCCAAACAAAAGGTTGATGGGAAGGTTACAGGTTGTAGCCTTAACTTGAGAGATTTTGTCTCTAGGACCAAACTGTACATCACAATATTAGGATCTTATGATGTCGTGATTGATATGGACTGGTTGGAATCTCATGAGGCAATACTACACTATAAGACGAAACGGTTGAGCTTCATCGATGATGAGGGATAGAGACGTGTGATTGTAGGTTGGAACTAGGGAGTTTCCCTTAGGTTCATCTCTTCCTTACTACTATGGAAGAGCTTGTGCCAAGGATGTAATCTTTATATGATCCTTGTGTTAAAAAAGAAGGGAGTAGTAAAAGGTCTAGAACACCTTCCAGTGGTAAGAGAGTTTGCGGACGTCTTCCTTGAGGACTTACCTGGGATGTCTCCAGAGAGGGATTTGGAATTTACCATAGACCTAAAACCGAGGTCTGAACCAATATTAAGAACGCCTTATCGGATGTCTACCTCGGAGTTACAGGAGTTGAGAATGAAACTGAAGGAGTTGTTGGACCTGGGCCTTATACGTCGAAGTGTGTCACCATGGGGTGCACCTGTTATTTTCATACAAAAGAAGGATGGGTCGTGGAGACTGTACATTGACTATCATCAATTGAACAAGGAAATGATCAAGAGTCAATACCTATTTCCAAGGATTGATGATCTGTTCGATCAGTTGAAAGGCACAACGATTTTTGTCAAAGATCAACCTGAGATCAAGGTATCACTAGTTACAAATCGAGCAGGACGACATCCCTAAGACCGCCTTTAAGATGATTTTTGGGCATTACGAGTTTATTGTTTTACCTTTTGGACTGACAAAATCCCCTAGGGTATTTATGAGTTTGATGAATGAGGTGTTCCATGAATACTTGGACAAGTTCATCAAAGTATTCATTGACGATATTTTGATTTACTCTCAGACAATGGAGGATCATGACAAGCACTTGCGGTTGTTACTAAAGTGTCTGGGAGAGAACAAATTGTATGGGAAATTGTCTATATGCGTGTTTTATCAATCAAAGATTCACTACTTAGAGCATGTCATCTTCGGCGAAGGTATTTTCATGGATCCATCAAATTTCGAGGATATTATGGAATGTCCTATGCCGATGAATTTTCCAGAAGTGCATAGCTTCACGGGTTTAGTGGGATACTATCGACGGTTCATCGAGGGTTTCTCAAGTATAGCAGATCTGATTACAGAATTGCATAAGAAGAACAAGAAGTTTGTTTGGACCGAGAAGTGCACGAAATCATTTCGTAAGCTCAAAGAGCTATTGACAACAACATCGATACTAAAGGTTCCCGACATGGATGAGGACTTCTTGGTATGAACTAACACATCCAAGGAAGGCTTAGGCAGAGTCTTGATGCACGATGGTCAAGTGATTGGTTACATCTCGAGAAATTTGAGAAGGCATGAGGAGAACTATGCGAAGAATGATTTGTATTTGTTACTCATTGTTTATGCCTTGAGATTTTGGAGACACTACATTATTAGATGGAAATTTGAACCAAAAACGAACCATTGTGGACTACAACACATCTTTACGTAAAGAGACTTGAACGTGCAACAATGAAATTGGTTGAAATTGCTTACCAAGTATGATTTTGATATTACTTACATAAAGGGAACAATGAACAGAGTGGCGGATGCATTAAGTCATAGACCATGCATATTTTCAGTGATGCCTCTTTAGATGAATCTACGCGAAAATATTTTAACTTTACAGCATGACAATGATTGGTACAAAGAGGTAAAGGATTTTATCAAACAAAACACAATAATGGTGCCAAAATTTGAAGGATTTACTATGGACAATGACGGATTATTGAGATTTAAAAGTTGAATTTACATACCGCCCAATGACAAGTTGAAGAGTCTGGTCCTAAACGAAGCTCACAGAGTAGTGTACATGGCTCACCCGTGAGTCACGAAGATGAGGGAAGACCTTAAACCCTTATTCTTCTGGAAAGGAATGAAGGCAGACATAGTCAACTACATGGAAAGATGTCTAGAATGTCAGCAGGTGAAGGATGAACATATAAATCCAACAGGATTATTACAGCCACACGCTATTCCAAAACCGAAATGGGAAGTCATTTTGATGGATTTCATTGTTGGATTGCCACTGACAGCAAGGAGAAACGACTCGATTTTTGGGTAGTTGAAACTCTGACGAAGAGTGCTCATTTTATTCATGTACGTACAATGTATCAAGCACTTGATGTAGCTAGAGTTTTCATCAATGATATTGTGAGACTGCATGGCATGCCTAACAAGATTATATCCAATCGAGGATCAACGTTTACTGGACAATTTTGGACTAGTTTCCAAGAGGCCTTGGGAACCCAACTTAACCTTAGTACTGTGTATAACCTGGAGATAGATGGGTAGACCAAACAAACAAACCAAATCTTAGAGGACATGTTGTGTATGTACGTGATGGACCAACAAAAGTGTTGGGAAGAATTATTGCCACTGGTAGAATTTGCATATAATAACAGTTATCAAAGCACCATTAAGATGGCGCCTTTCAATTTTATTTACGGGTGACTGTGTCAGATGCCTTGAGTTGGGATCGGCTTGAGGATAGGGTCCTGGTAGGACCACAAGTGATCCAAGAAATGGAATATCAAATGAAAACTATAATACAAAGGATTAATGAAGCGCAGGGTAGAAGAGTTATGTCGATGTGCATCGTGTCGACCGTAGTTACGATGTTGGTGATCGAGTATTCTTACGGGTGAAACTTCATAAGAGTTCGATCAAGTTTGGAAAGGGTGTTAAACTATCTCCTAAGTTCATGGGATCCTGCGAGATTGTGGAAAATAGAGGGTCATGGTCTATTGACGAGCCTTTCCTGATCCTTGAGGCATATGCACCATGTCTTTCACGTCTATGTTTGAGACATTATTTTAGTAATCATACACATGTTATTGACATGAGTACCTTGCAGGTATCAAATGAGGGTGCGCTCACAGCAGAGCCAATCTGCATCATGGACCATCGCATTCGATATCTATGGTATCGAACCATAGATCAGGTCAAGGTCCAGTTGGACAACTATAATCCACACTCGGCGACCTGGGAGGACGCATATGATATGCGTCAGTAGTTTCCATTTTTGTTTGATAGGTAGACTTATGATACTGTGATACATTTTATTTTGACACTTATATAATGTGAAACTTTGGGACAAAGTTTCTAACAAGAGGGGATGTATGTAACATCCTGCTCTTGTGTGCACTGAGCAAACTTATTCTTTGAGGACACTTGCTTGCAAGTGATCCGGATTATTATACTATTGTTCGTTTGATTATGATTATGAGACATTATGGATTGATGATATGTTAATTTGGTGTATTCACATAGATAGGTGTTATTGACTGGGTTCTCCTGAGTGTGCAGGACTTTGGACATTGAGGATGCAGAGGCATCAATGAAACCCCTTGGACTCTAGATCGATTTAGGGAGTGGACTGTTGGGTTTGAATTTTATTGATGTGACACATGTACATATGATTAGATGTTATGATGATTGATTATTATTGTTGACATGATTCATTGATGGATGCAGGTTGACGATATCTTGTCGACCAGACTCACATGTGAAGTAGAGGGGTCATGCATGACAACCAGAGACTTTGAGGGAGAGGTGTGGCAACAGCCTTGACACAACCTACTAGCAGTCCCATCGTGGCTCGAACTATAGGTTAACAATTACCTAGTTCGAGAAGACCCACAATGTCATGAGGACAGACTATGACAGTCGCTCACGATGATTCTAAGGGGCACGCAATATGGCAGGGGCCTTATTCCTTAGAGGCCCTTATTCTCCCACAAGATCACCTGGTGGAGTATTGACTCCAAGGGTTTTGATATCTACCAAAGTCAGTGAAGAGTCGAGTGGCACCCTTGGAGCATGTAGTGCGTCCTAAAGGGCACATCACACAAGGAAAATGGAAACAGGTGAGTGGCACCCTTGGAGCACGTAGTGCATCCTAAAGGGCACGTCGCGCAAGGAAAATGGAAAGAGGCGAGTGGCACCCTTGGAGCACGTAGTGCATCCTGAAGAGAACGTTGCGCAAGGAAAATGGAAAGAGGCGAGTGGCACCCTTGGAGCATGTAGTGCATCCTAAAGGGAACGTCGTGATATCAATGGGTAAGTGAATAAACCTAGTCAGCCTTAAAATGAATGATGTGATAAGTAATATTTAAAAACAATTTTCCTTAATAAAAATTTTGCCCATCCTAGTGAAATTAAAACCTAGGTCTAAGTAGAACATGTGGTCAAAAAATAATAATAATAACAAATAAACATGTAACAAGAAGGGGGGTAAGAAATTCAAATTAATTTATTAAACTCAAAATTATAATGGAGGATTAAAATTTTAAAAAGGTAAATGGTTGTTTTATCTACATGTGCTAATTTAATTTTTAGTTAAAAAGAAAAGAGGGTAAACGGTTGTTTTATCTACAATTTCTAAATTAATTTTAAATAAAGAGGAAAAAGGGTAAATTGTTGTTTTTTCTACACTTTCTAAATTGATTTTTTAGTTAACAAGGAAAAAGAGGGAAACTTAAAAGAAATAAGAAACTTAAGGAAAAAGGGGAAATGTAAAGAAAAAAAGTTGAGTGTCTAAATTAGTAAGGAATCTTTCCTTGGGAACTTGCTAATTATGAACTCAACTAGGAATTAAGTAAGTTGTAAGTCATTTAATATTTGTAAGGGAATATCGGGACACCAGTGAGCTTTTTTAGGAATGCTTTCAGGTGGGTGAGGGAAATAGGAATATTTAATTAATTAATAAAATTAATTTTTTGGTCCAGCTAGGGGATGGGTGACATGTGTATGGGGGAGGTTTTTCGAAATTAATTAACTAAAAAAGGAATTTAATGAGAATTTGGGAAACCAATTACTTTAAAAACTCTATAAAAAGGATGGAGCAAGAGGAGTATGGATATGATATTTTTGTGTAACGTTACGCTCTTGAATTTTTACCTTGAATGAACTTTCTTTTTTGGGAGTTGGGATACCCAGCTCAGGTAACAAGTGGTAGCTTGACCTTGCGAGGTGAGTTGGGTGCTAGAAGCTCTCTGGTATTGTGTGTGTGGCCCCTTTGTGGCTCGAGGGGGCTCAGGGGGGAGAAGATTACCCCTAGCATTGGTTGGGCGGTATCGGTGAGGTTACATCGGTTGGAAAGCAAGAGCTAGAAGGAGTGTGTGTGGGAAAATGACTCAAAGATTTTTCTTTTGGCTAAGTTACGTCTGTTAAAGTTGTTACTTGCAATGAAATTTAGTTTACACATGTTATTTTTCTGTGCTTGGTTGAATATCTCATTGCCATGAGATTTCTTGCACCTGACTTCCTTCGGTATTTGTAATCTCATTTTCTCGTTGTATTCTACATTGATTTCCCATGACAAACCCAACCTCTAATAGCAATGACTTATCTGCATTTGTTTTAATTGATTATTACGAAGAAAATTTATGTTTTTATCTTTCGTCCCTTATCCCTTAAGTTATTATTTTGTGCTTGACCAGTCGGCCAGGAGCCAAATTGACAGTCATCACTTTGGTGTTTAAAGACCTATAGATTCAAATGCCCTTCTTTCCTATCCATGGATGTTGGCAGAAATCCAAAGAGGAAATAAGAACGAGCGTGGGAAAGAAAGCGTGTAGAAAACTGAAGTAACAACTGGCAGAAGAGCAGCACACGCATATGCAAGAAAGCGTGCACAAAGGAAAGCGATAGCTAGAGGAGGAGTAGCACACGTATGGGAGAAAAACCTAATGTAAGAAGGGTTAGGGATTTTGTAATATTCTAAAAGAGGCTGAAGAGCTCAAAATGTATAAATATAGATACAAAAGTATCATATAAAGGAGTTTGTTAGTAGTTGTGAGCGATTTTCTGTAATGTTCTGAAGCAGTACAAAATGACTTGTAAGTTGTTGAGCAAAGGAGACCCAAAGAGGGATGGATCTGAGGATTAGACCACAAGTCGTGGAGCTTGGTGTGATCTAGTTCACCTCACATAGATCTTGTCCATTTTTGTGGATAATTGTAAGCGTGAGGCGCCGGAAATGCAGAACTATTATAATACAAGAGGAAACAGCCAAATCATTGTGGACGTAGCCTAGGAGGGGGTGAACCATGATAACTCTCATGTCATGTGTTAAATGTATGCATAATTCTTCTTTCTTTCATCAATTGATGGTTAAACTTGATTGATGAGTTAATACTTGGTTATGAATCTACTTATAGTCAACTGTAATTAAACTGTGGGATATTCGTATGTGAATCCAAAGAATAAGTACTCTCCCTTACAGCTCACGGTAATTGACCCTATCCAAGGAACCCCTATCCCATGCTCTGTCCTAGGCTGTAAACACTTGAGTCTTACAACCACCCATTTAAATCTATCTTGGGTGAGACTGCGCAGCGCTTTCTGGCGTTGTGTTGCCTTCTAGTTTACCAAGAGGGTCGATAGTTTTATAGGCTTTGTTGGAACCCTGAGTGACATGAAACCTGGGTCAATAACTCAGACAACCCTTGAAGGGAAGAAGTAACCAACAAATGGTTATGTTGTCATGTTAAGAGGAATAAGAAAGGACTGAGTAAATGAGATGGAATGAATAAAGAACTGAAGGAAGAGCAATGAACCATTAAAAGGGGATGTTGAGACATTGGAACCCCATGAGAGAAGAAATTGAGGGATGGTTGAGAACCACAGAGCTAGAGTTTGCACAAAAATACAATAGAAACACCAGGATCACACTGCATAAATACCTGGATAAATACGTATTTACAGATCTACACGAAGTTTTTTTTCTGTGATTTTCTGCGTCTACTACAGGAGTGGATCTTAAGGTTAAAGGATACCCACGCGATGAACCAGATTCGACAACTATATTGGACTCCAATACAGATCCAACAACTACAGCAGGCGAACAACAAATTCACCTGTGTAGTCGATTTTTGGCTTGATAGTATTGTGCCAGGCTTTACCATAGAATTTGCGATAGACACAGCATAGTCATACATCACAGTGGAGCAAGAGTTCCTACGAGGACCTAGAGGAAGGTACATTGGATCACTATATACTTCTATCAAGATACTGCTATATAACAAAGGTGTGATGAAAATAGAATCAAACAGCTAGACTTCCCTGCGTGCATGGCGGAAGGGGGGAAGAACTGATAGAGAAAGGAGGAATGGAAGGAGGGAAGCATACAGAGAAGAAGAAGGAGGAACCCTTGGACCTGATCTTGATGGATGACAACTAACTCAAGTGGATCTTGGCATCATCAAGAATGACACATAGCGAAGTACCCTACCAATATAAGGTGAATAACAAGAAGAGAGTCGTCATCGAGAGGGAGGCCTTGTCCAATGATGAGGAAGAGGTAGAGGATCTCTGGGCTATGGAGCAGATTGAGGAAATCCTATGTGCCGCATATGAGAGGAAAACAAGAGGCCCAAGAACAAGAGGAGAAGACAACCATTCCTTCAATATTAATGTCAGTGTGGAACCCATAAATCCATGTGCTACCAATACACCAAAAAGAACACCACCGTTTAGACAACCAAAGTTTGAAGGAAGTATAACAACAGGAAGTACATCAATATAAAGGGAAATAACTGGAGGAGCCAGTTCAGGAAACTTTAGTCAACTATCTACACCACGTGGAGGAGGGAGTAGCTCAGGATTTGGAATGGCAGGACACGACCCTACTATCAGATTACCAAAGTTTTGAGGAGAAGAAGAAGAAGACCCTGAGAAGCATTTGTTCATTTGCACAAGTATCTAGGAAGAAAGGCATATCACTGATGAAGACACTAAACTCTCCCATCTAGTGATCACGCTAAGGGACCGCACACTAGACTAGTACATGAGTCTAGACACAAACAATGTTCTTGGAATGACAAGGACACTAGACAACATTAATAAACTATTGATCAATGAGTTCTAGAAGCCGAGCTCAGAGGATCAATACATGAATGAGATGATCGAAATACAACAGAAACTAGGAGAATCGGTATGGGAGATTGATCAAAGATTCAAGCGATTAAAAGGAAAAGTTAAAATACCTTATGAACAATATGAAACATCAGCACTTGTTTTTCAACTCACTACTCCCACACTTAAAATATTCGTTACGACAACAGAAGTTTTAGACGCAGGAAGAGGCTTTGTAGGAAGCCCTACAATTGGAAGAGAATCAGTACCAGTAGATGGACCCGGCTATCAAAAAACTGAAGGAGGACTATTCGCGTTCAAATGGTCACCAGGTGAGAAAATAGAGAGCGCTTGCATACCCTGTTGGGTCTGGCAGGGTAGAACATATGTGGAGCAGAGGGTTAAAGCAAACAAAACTAACTACAATCTAACTATCAACTGAAAACAAATAACACTGCGAAAATAGACAAAGAACATCAAACACAAGACACAGGGTTCACCAATGGTTTCAGGCTGGTGTATTAATGAAACCAGAGCACGTTGAAGAAAGAGACCAGAGGTTCCTTCTCCCCCTAGTGGAAGGCTCTTCGGGGCCCTCAACACAATGCTTTCCTTACAAATGAAATGAACTGCGCACAACAGTGAAAGAACTCTGGGTGATGCAGCTGATGGGTTGTTGTCAAAGGATGAGCCTTGAACCATCTGAACATCATAACGGTGCTTAGAATTCCTTGCCAAAATAGTGAATCCTCATGGCCTTTTATAGCAGCTCCCGGGCGGTCACGTAACCTTCTCAAAGTGTGAACAGGGACCCGTTTAGGGTTTATTTAGGTCATTAACCCGCCGGTTTTGCAGATCCGACTCTGATTTGAGAGTCAAATCATCTTGGGGGCCGGTTCGTAGGCAGCTGGGAGGTCGACCTATTCAATTAATGTGTCATATTAGTAGATGCGGGACTTTTTGTGTTGACAGCCGCGCATCGAGCGCGCATGCGCTAATAACACGTTTTTGTCCTGCGCATACGCACGTGCCTCAAACTGCTGTAAAGCGCCCTTCAATTTTTGGTTACTTTGTATAGTTTTTGGCCCTTCCAGAGTGCTGTGAGATTAATTCAGTGCTATGAATGACTTCATTACTATTTTGATGATGTGGAGTTCTTGTCGCCATGTGCAGACGAAATTTCAGTGATAACAGATGCCCCCTGATGGATGAGGTTAGGAGCATACGTATAGCCGAAATCCATCAATGTTTCTTCTACTGAGAATGTGGTTGTAAGGGAAAGCAAGAGTGGGACCATTTAGAGCGATCCGTTGGAGAAAGAGGGAACCGGTATCTCGACCTTCTGA